>SNQJ01S0016046.1:45402-95931 GCA_010110895.2 Picea sitchensis
GGCTTTCACCATAAGGGGACCACTTTGGAGTTCATCCATATTTACTTCTTATCAACCATGACAAGACAATAATGAGTCATATTTAGATCAAAGAATCTTGGGTCCATTACCCAAACCTTTGTGCTACGGGGCTTTCTTCAAGGGTTGACATCAATGACAACCAACCTTAATCAACATTAGCCTCCAGAAAGAGAAGTCATCCCAACCAAGTGAGATAGAGAAGTATAAATAGAGGGTGCTATAGTTCATTTGACACTCACTCTCTCACAACTACATAAGACTAGTGATGTGCAAGTTTGGAGAAGGAGTGCAGCTGTAGCTACTGCAACTGGGATTTTGGCTTTTGGTTGGACTGGGTCGCTTGGTTATGGTTTTTGTTTCTTCTTGGTTTCTGGTTATTATTGCTTGGTGTGCTACCCTTCGATAAAGGTGTGCTAGCATTGGTTGGCTATTGGTCTACTACTAGAATTATTTTGTCTATCAATGTTAAGGTGCTCGGTGGTGGCCTTTGTGCCTATGGTTGGGTGACAATATTGTGATATTGTCTATGGAAAAATGAGCACTTCTCTTTCATTCTAACAAGTTATGGTCCCACACTATCTTCAGACAGTTTAACCACTGGAAGATATATTGGGAAGTTATTTGTTAAGCTTGTTTTGACACCAGTTACAACTGCAACTAGGTTTTCTAATTATGCAGTTGCAACAAACCCTAACCCTTGTGTTCAGGCACTTATTATGAAACGTTTGACCTAATTACTTTAAATCTTAGTGCTTCATAGCCTAGTACACCTATTGGTACTCTCAGCTAGCAAAAACATAAGGTTTGAATTTTTGGTCAAAGTTAAAATCAAATTTTGACTAGTCAAAGTCAAAGTCAAAGGTTGACTTCTAGTCAAATTGATTTTGTGGTCAAAGTTGAAATCTTAGAGTTTTTATCTTGTTCTAATCATTGAATCTTTTGATTGAGTTTCTAATCTCTTCTTGTCAATATGTTATCTAGTTTCAGATTGGGAGACAAGTTGGACGATGCTACAAGGTTTTAAAGGTATGCACTTGTATTAGATACCTTCTCCAATTTGCAATCTTGGATTCAGTGCATTCAGAGGAATAAGTACACACTCCACAATAGTTGAGGCTTCAATTTCCAGGTTTTATTAAATTGTTAAGCTTCAAATTTGTGTATATCAAGGGTGATAGTTGCTATAGTACAAATTGTTAAAGTAGGCTTTGAAAGATTCTATTATTGCTAGGTGCAATGAATACTCGATTGCATATGAATACTATTGATATAGATTCTTATTGTACTTTTTCTCAAGTTGAACTAACATCTCCTCTAGATATATATTTCTTGTTTGTTCTTGTTATTCTTGTTTCGGGAGGGTACCCTTGTGAAATATGTTTGATGAACAATCCTTGCAGAATATGTCATAGACAAAGTTTATAAGGATGACACAACTGCCAGATGGGAAACAATCATAACAAATAGAAACAATCTTAAAGAGACTCATAGAAATTAGACTTGACAGAATTCAGGAATCAAAAGGAAAACAAAACAGGCTTGTGACACTTTGCAAAAATAAAAGAGAGATGCAATAGACATAAGCGTGGACACTCTTATATGGAGGGAGATGATCACATAATTTCAAAAGAAGATTATGCATATTTCTCATTATGCATGGAACTAGGATTAGGAGGGAGTTAATCCCCAACGATATGATCCATTGAATAAGAATCTATAAAGACTATGAAGTATCTATCCATGTTCTTCATTGGAAGTAGCAGCCATGATAAGCAACATGTGTTCATCTTGTCTCTAGAAGAAGTCTTCTTAGAAAATAAGCCTTGAATATCCTTGTTTTTCCATCTACATTTATGTTCCTATGACTAAAGGTTGGAGCCTTCAAGAAAGAAGGTAATGTAATCCATAGAAGATTCCATGGAATCCAACATTGAAGAAAAACATGAGGAAGAAAATGAAGATTACAAGAAAGAAATAAAAAGTCAGAACAACCAATTGAACTGGTTTGAATCCATTAGAAGAAGTCAAGAAGAAGGAATGGAGGGAATTTGTGATGAAGAAAAATGCATGTGAGAAAATGTGAAAAATACTTGAGCATTGATAGATACAAGGAAAGACTCAGGGCTAGAGGGTTCTCCTAGAAGGAGGGAGAAGACTAGGATGATAGCTTGTTCTAGTAACCAGGCATACCTATACCCGAGCCATTATATCTCCTGCAATATCCATGGGTTGGTGTTTACATCAGATGAATGTAAAGAATGTTCTTCTCAATAGATTAATTGAAGAAGAAGCATATGTAGAGAAGCCTCAAGGTTTTTAGGTATACCATAAAGAGACCCTTGTATGCATATGGAAGAATACCTTGTATGGATTCAAGAAAAGTTGTTGTAGAGCCTCTCATGTACAACAAAATCCTGTGAAAACTTCCTATGACAGAGGAAGTATATTTAAATGGTTCTTCAGAAGTCTTGGATGATGGATTGAAAATCCATGGAAAAATCCCATGATGATAGGTTTGAAGAATTTAAGAGACTCTGATCCAGTAGACCCATATTTGTATTGACAATTGATTGGATTGTTAATGTATTTGGAGCATACTCAACCAGATATTTTCCTTGTGGGATGTTTGAGTTATGATATACACCTACATGGATTTATCAATTTAGATTGGGCAGGGAGTGAATATGATAGAAGAAGTGCTACTTGGATATGTTTCAGTTTGGTATTTGCCACAATGTCATGGTGTTATAACCCTAAATTTCACCACACATGCTTACCTGGTATCAGGCCATCTCATATCCCTTCTTTGCCAAAGCACTGCTGAACAACTCTTTAAAAAACCTCTTTTATAAAGGCCCATGTGCCCTACTCCATTACTTCATGCGTGTACACGCTGGATGACCCAAAACAACCTGCGTGGACCGACAAAAGCATGAAAAAAGGAAATTTGTCGACAAAACACAAAAGCTATGTGTGAGTTAACTGAAACTCCCAACCATGGATGGTCGAGGGTTTGTCCAAATACCTAGCTCCTTCTAGCCTATAAAAGAAGGGGTAGGGGTCCCATTTGGAGAGGAAAAATATAGCAAATAAACTCTGCCCATTTGCGTAATCCCATTGTCCCAACCCTTTAGCCTTTCCTTGTGCTAAAGGAGATACAAAGAAAAGCAGTTCAAGGATAGTTGAAGAGGAGCCCAGGATCAGGTTCACGAAGCGGTGGCCAGTCTCAACTTTTGTAAGTTGACTCATTCAAAGTAATAAAGAAAGTGTTTTTCCTGTCCCAATTCATGAGTTATTCATAAATTTCTAACCCGTTATTCTATAGGTAGTATGCATCTATAGTTGTTTCTTGTCTTGTATGCAGGTCGACATTGGAAAGGATAATTGCGAACAAGTAATCAAGTATGACAAGGGATCGACATCGAATGCCCAGAACGAGGTAGGTTGATCTAGCCATTGCATTTACTAAAAATAAATGGGATTTAAGTGTGGGGATGAAGGTAGAAAGTAAATTTTCTCTAGGTCATATTTGCATGCAAAGTCTAACCCTATTTGCTAGTCCGTAAGGATATTTCCCTCACAACAGAATTGGTGACCGTACTGGGGAGACTCTCTAGGGTTCCTGGAATTTTATTTAGTTTTTGGGTAGTTTAAAAGACTAGTTTTTCTTGCCTATTTTTTCTTTTAGTTTTTGTAAGGTCTGAGCTAGCAGGGAGTCTAGTTTTCCATACCATCTTTCCCTGTTATTTGCTTGACTGTGTTTTTTCGATACCCATAGAGGTACATGCGGCCTGCATAAGGTATGCACGTGTGTATCCGTGCCCTACTCTCTTACATCCCACGTGTGAGCGCTAGCTGAAGAAGTAGCAGTAGCGTGTAGAGTTTGGAGAACTTCGGAGGCATTCATCCTCTTCCCTGTCAGAATCATACATTCTGAGGGGGTTTTCTGGAATTTTGTCTGATTCTTGTTTGTTTGCAGTCTTATCTCAGATTATTTGGCTGTGTAAATTTTTCCTTACATTGTTAGCTTTTTGTGTTAAAAAAAGAGTTTCCAAGCCTTCGGGAGACTCTGTTTATCAATATCAGAGGTCTCTTCCTGGTTTGGTCTGTGTGTTTTTAGTTTTTCTCATAGTTTAGAGATACACGTGGCTTGTACAAGGTCATCCCATGTGTACACGCCCTCTATCTCTATACAACTCGCATTCACACGTTGGCTATTGGATTAACAATAGTGTGCTTGTGCAGGATAGTTTCTCTTGAGGGTAAGGAAGTCATCCTTTCCATTGATGAGAACTATACCTCTCAGGTATTTGAATCTCTATCTTAGCAGTCAGTAGCTTAGGATTAATCTTACCTTTAGCTAACTTTTTCTCATTTAAAAAAGTTGTCATAAAAATATAAGATTTTTTTAAGGTTTTTAGACAAGTGTGAGAGTCATTTTTTTTTAAATTGCTAGTGTGTGATTTTTGACCTGATTCTTTGCGATCTGCGACTAGGCCATAATTGTTTTTTCTTGGTTTTTGCTTTTTGGCATTTTTCCTTTTTACTTTATTAAGGATTTAAATAAAAAAAAAATCTCTTTTCATTTCCTTGTTTGGTTGAAGAGTGTGTTTCTGCATTATTAGCCAGGGAAAAGTCATTATTTCATAAGTTTTTTCAGTTTACTTAGATCATAAGTAGCTTGTAGTCAAGTGAAATTTCTTTTGAGTTTGCTGTCCAAAATCTTAGAAAAGGTAAAAAAAAAAATAAAAAAAAAATTGAAAAGTTGTTGAAATTTTGCATTAAGAAAATTTTTTGTTTCCAGCTTTTTACTCAATTTTTATTTCTTCTGTTACACATCATTAGTTTCACTTCCATACCCCTTGACATAAGACAAAATCCATAAAAATTAACGCTAAAATCTAAAATTTATTGGACTTTCATGTTTGTAGGGTTAACCAACTAGTTCAGGATTTAGGGCCTTGGATTAGCTTGGAGAGGAAACTCTTCAAGGCCATTTAAAATCAAACATTGGAGTCTGAGTTAGGGAGTGTCTAAGTCCATTATCGTGGAATTTATTGGGGACCTCCCTCTAACACAGGGGATAAACACGAGGTCGTGTGCGGAAAGGTAGCAGAGATAACCCCTCCAAAGCTGGGCCAATCGTAGTGGAGAACACATATAGAGGGCTTGTCTTGGGATTCCGTCATTTGCATTTTCCATGGGGCTTTGTGGGTCTCGAATCCATTCGATGTCCTCAGTTTTCTTCCAGACCATTTTCTCTCGATACCCTTGACAGGTTTCAGGCTTGATACCCTTCTCATTGTGGTCTACCCGACTTTCGACTGTACCCACCTTGTGATTGTTCGCGCGCTAGCAACCTAGTTGCCCATATTTTTAGGAACTTACACGGGTGACTGCGGGGGTATACCGTGGTAACTAGGACAGACATCGAGCCACACTTTGCAAAGTATACCCAGAGGGTTCTTCTGTGTTCGAGTTGCACTTGCACCGGTAAGTTTCTCTAGTGTTGGTTGTTGTAACTGTTCTTCCAATTAATTTAGTGTTTGCCTGTCTTTTCTTCTAGGGACTTTTTTAGTGTGTGTTACTTTTGAGCGTTTAGACTACCTTAGAGTGTCTTGGATCTTCTCACACAATGGAGGATCCCAATCTCTACCAGTCATGAAGGCTTCTAGGCCTACTTCTGGTTACATTGGAGCCACCCCTGCCACCATTAAGGCGAAAGCTAGACCAACAAGGGTCTTTTGAAGCAACCGGGTTACAAGCCATTGTGCCCGACTAACCCCCAGAGGAATTGACCATTTTGGACCTTGAAGAAATCGATCTTGGCCTAGTTGAAACCCCAACCACTAATTTCTTGGCACCTTTCATCGTACCCATTCAATTTTACGAGTGCCAGACAGTGTTGCACACAACAATGAAAACAAATGATGTTACTCCTTCTGGGAATTCTTCAATTCCCACTACGGTTTTCACCATAGGAGAGTTTTCACCTCCTAACCCACCATCATCGGTCTGAGCCACCATGGTCTTGATCGCTTCTACATCGCACAGTGGTCTGATCCCATCTTTGGTGGCGACCACAACCCATTTCACACCAAGTGCGACAGACCCTCCGTTCTCATACGGGATGCCTAGTTCGGGTACAAGTCCTGTACTTTCCTACTCCAATTTATAGACTTTAGGTATAGGTTCAAGGAGCTCTAGTGCTCCTATGCAAGGTCACATGGGGGGCACTCTTGCTTCGTTTAACGCTTTCCCTTATGGAGGAGGTCATATCCCTCCTTCGTCCCCTTCACTCGGCGGCTCACATCAACCATCTGCTGGACAACCTACACACAATAGTTTATTTGGAGTGGGGAGTCAAGGACCACCTTCGCATAGTATGCCGGTAGGTTTGACACTATTTTCTTTGAGCGAAACGTTTGGTAACAACACCTTCTCGTCAACCGCCTTCCCGACTGGGGGCAACCCCATTTTTGGACAATCTACTCCTATGCAAGGGTACTATTCCTCCACAAGGGGAAAACCTAGGAACTTCTTACGCATCAAGGCCTTGGAATTCTTAGCAGGGATCCATTCCATCATTCGAAATGTCAATCTGGGGTAATTCTTTCCACAATCAATGGAACCCCGGACAAGCTACTATGCCCATCCCCACGGGACCACCATGGGGAAATCCTTCCCAGAGTCCTTCGAATATAATGCATGCCCAACCATCTATGTCCTATTTGGGAAATCAGCCGATGATGTCTCCACATCTGCAAAATCCATATGCTGGTCAGGGACATGGTTTCTACCAGAATCCAGTCCAGCAGCCAAACTTTTCCTGGCAACTTGGTGCCAGTCAAACCCCAGGCTCCTTTTTCCTAGGTTATCACCAACAACCCAAACTACCGTTCCTGGCGAATTTACACTTGCCAGATTTGACAAGGTTGTTGAATGACCCTATTTGTCATGATCCGCATTGGCCTCCTATGCTGACGAAGTTGCCTTCGGACATTCCAAAGTTCGAAGCCAAGCCTAACTAAGATCCAGGAGCTCATGTGACTACCTTTCATATTTGGTGCTCATCTAACTCATTGAAAGATGACTCCATACAACTGTGATTGTTTTAACGTACTCTCATTGGGAGTGCTGCGAAATGGTACATTGAGCTTGATCACTCAAGATACTCTTCCTTTGGTGAATTGGCGATGGATTTCCTGAACCATTTCCAGTTACCTGTGAGATACGATGCTGGCACAAATCTTCTCGCCAATTTTGAATAGACAACAGTAGACCGTATCTCTGATCACATCCGAGAATGGAGACGCCGGAAGAGTTTAATCAAGGTACTAGTCCCACCAACATTCCTGCTTGAGTGGTTCCTTAAGTCTTTGGTCCCGCAGTTATCCAAAGACGTCGTGACGTTGGGAGTATTCTCCGAAGAAGGCGCCATCACGAGGGCTCAACAATTTGAGCTCATATATTCTCAATCCAGTTTGTTATACAACATCTTGCCAGATGCACAACGTTCAATCTTTGATAAAACTAGATAGAGAGCTAGACCACATGCCGATGGTATTGTTGGTTCAGCACAAACAAATCCCGCTGAGCAATTGACAAAAAATTTGCAGCAGTTATCTATACAACACACAGCGGCCAGCCAAACTACTGCTTTGGCTGCTCCCCCTACCAAAACATCGAACATACACACAGTGCAGTTGACTAACCCAAAATCCACCCAACAGCCTGAAGGAAAGAAAAAACAACGAAATAAGGGTAAGGGAGATAAAAAACCCACCAATAATGCTGGCGGGGACAACACTGAAAAATGGAAGGTGAGGTATCCCTGCAACTTGTGCGTGGAAGACAACCTGACCCATCTATGTCCTAGACTTGCAGAGGCCCAAAAATTTGTCACGCAGCAACAACAGGAGGTGTTGACTAATCCATTTCAACATGGACAAAATCTAACTCAAGCCTCTGCAAGCACAGAAGGGGGCATCCAAGAACCATGTCTTCCTCTGAACAACCCTGCATCCACGAACTCATACATGGTGAGGGGTGATGCTTTTATATCGAATAGAGCACATGAATATAGTAAACCAAGCACTTCTGAGAAGGGTAAAGAAGCTGACCTCCCATATCTTCCTCTACAGATTGAGAATACGTTGGGAGAAACAATGACACACATTCCCAAAGGTGCATTTAAAAAAGCTTCTCATAACCCAAATGCAAGGGCCACCCAAAACTACTTTGTGGTGGAGGATTTATCACAAACCCCTTGTGTTATGTTTACTTTGGAGGTCCTCCAAAGATTCCCTTCTCAGAGGAAATCCTTGTTAACCACTTTAGGCTCTACCGAGACTTGTAATCCGGGTACCATCATGTTGGATACAACCGACTTAAAACCTCGTCTGCCTTACCACGTAGCATTTCAGATAGTAATGGCTTATCCCATGAAAAATATTACTCGAAATATCTTCCACACGGTGGTTGATGAGGGCACCTCGACATGCGTTATGTCATTGGCATGTTGGAAGGCCATTGGCCATCCTGTTTTGTATCCATCACCTACTCTCCTCGCCGCTTTCGATGGTCATTCGTTCCGACCACATGGCATCGTTCCTTCTTTCCCCGTGTAGTTAGGAGGGAAGACCATGTGTGTCAAAGTAGAGGTAGTTGATGCTCCCCTAGACCATAAACTCTTGTTAGGGAGGAGTTTGACTTATTATATGCAAGCTATGGTTGCTACAGTTTTTCGGGTCTTGTTGTTTCCGCACGAGGGCTGGATAGTGACCATTGATCAATTATCTTTCTCCAGACTTGACCCTGCTTTTGGGCCATCCATGGTCTCGATGATTGATAATCCTCAACCAGGTGTCATCAACGTAGGAGTTGGTTTGTGCCCATCCTTGATGGGTACCTTCGATTACCCGCCCCCTCACGACGATATCAAATTTATATCCAATCACCATAAGGTTGAGATTTTTCANGCATGACTTACTTCGAGGATCCTTGGATACTTCCTTCCCCATCGACCATGATGGATGAGACAGGGCACCCGGGCATGTCCATGCCCTTTTCTGCAGTAGAAGTAGCGTACTCTTTAGTCCAACAAGATTCAACTAACACTGATCCGACTCCTGCACAAGAGTTAGATCCACTTCTAGAGCCTATTTGGGCTCAGGGTTCTCTCACTAACACCGATTCATTAGACTTAGTCTTGCTTTCTGACAAAGCAGTAATTGAAGCAATGACTAGTCCAGACAAACCTTGGGAAGATCTTCATCACATATCATATTTTCTCCCAGAGTTAAGCCAAATTGAAGCAGGAGAATTCACCATAACCATGACGAGAGATCATCCATGCACTATTAATATCTTAGCTACACACGAAATTTATGTTGAGGGCACTATGGAAACTATCGATGAAACTATACCAATCAATATCTCTCGAAACCCTGGCATCATTGAGAACGTCCTCATCGGAGTGGATTGCTCCCCCGAAGAGATTCAAATCTACACAGATATTTTCAAAGAATTCCATGACATTTTTGCCTGGTCTTATGAGGAAATGCCAGGTATCGATCCAAAAATAGTTGAACATGAGATCACAACATATCTTGATGCCAAGCCTGTTCGGCAGAATCTTCGTCAAGTTAATCCTAAGAAAGAAGCAACCATTAAGGTTGAGGTTGAGAAATTGCTAAAGGCATGTTTTATCTATCCTATCCATTTGACTCAATGGGTGTCAAATCCTGTGCCGGTCAATAAAAAAATAAGGCACGATTCATGTATGTACCGATTTCCATGATTTGAACAAGGCATGTCCCAAGAAATAACGGGTCTTCTTTTAAGCCCTTTTCAGACCCTCTAAATATGAAAAGATTGCCGAGCAATCTTGTGGCCTTTCACGCTCGTTAAACTAAAATTTGAAGTCACGTCTGTCCGGTGGTAGTTTACCCCTTTTTCGGTCCGGACAATCAACTTTACGAACAAAGGTATACTCTATCGAACTTCAGCCCTATAGAAGAGTACTCTCAGGCATAATTTTATCCCTTTTTTGGGCCTAAGGGACTAAACTTACGAAGAAGGAACCCCCACGGAGTCCATAGTTAAGCTCTTTTCAGACTCCCTAAAATTGAAAAGATTGTCAAGTGACCTTATTCTTTCACACTGATTAAATTGGTCCAGAAGAACATTCCCGACGGAGTCCATAGTTAAGCTTTTTTTAGACTCCTTAAAAATGAAAAAATAGCCGAGTGATCTTGTCCTTGTCACACTCGTTAAAATGGTTTTGAATCGACATCTTATCGGTGCTAGTTTACCCCTTTTTCGAACCGACTAGACTATCTTCGAAAAAGGTACCCCAACAGAGTCTCCTTTTATGTTTTTTCAGACTCTCTAAACATGAAAAAACACCAAGATTACCTTCTCTGGGTTCGTTGAACTTAGATCGAAGGACGTTACCATTGTGTGTTTTGTTAACCGCATTTGCATACCTTATATATCAACCTTGTAACAGTTTACTTCTGCATTTTAACACCCTTGGCCCTCTGAGGATTTTTTCCCGAGTATCATTATTTTTTAACATCAGTCTTGTCCTTGTTCCTTGAACTTGTATGTTTGCAACACTCGTTCCTCCTTTGTAACATAATCTTCCTTTATTCTTTTTCCACAATTATTGAAAAGGACAAAAAAAATCAAATATACCCTAAAAAGAGGAAGGGAAAAGTATTTTCTTTATTGGCAGCATAATGAGTCACCCTTGGATAAAGCACATCTATCCATTTGTTCATCATACTATGGGATGTAGTACAACCTTAGGAATCTTTTTCTCATTATAGAGTTGTGTCCTCCACCGTTTGGTTATCCTTCCAAACATATGGAGAGTTTGCATTGCCTCCTTCTTCGTAGACTTATGATTAATGCCATGATGTATGAGTCTCATCATTTATCATGCTATTATCCAAGGGAATTTTGTCACCAAGCCTGAGTCGACCCCTCTGCAATATGTCTCTTGTCCTCATACCTGACCATCCTGAACATCCAATCAAGTTGTTGTTCGAAATCACTAAATCCTTCAGTGTGATCATCAAGATTATCAAGTCCATGACCGACGAGCCATCGAAGACCTCTGGGTAGTGCAGTCGTACACTCATATTACACTCCTACCCGAGTTTTGAAGATTTTGAAGTTGTTTCTCGAGCTCTGAAGATCTCATCTCCAACCATCAGGTCATATCAACTTCTAGAAGATGGATACTCTATATGTATATCTTTTCGATTTCGAGATGTAGCTTCGCTGTGTATTGTTGGTGGCTAATATTTATATAGTCATATGACATGGACATATAGTGTATTTGATTGGTATCCATGATTCTATTTTATCCCGAGCATGGGTATGCCCGCCTCAGTGAAACATTTGTTATTTTGTAGATGGCACCTCCTGGTTCCTGATCCTTGGGGTTAATCATTTGGCACATCAGTAAAGATTGGTAATGTATTTCGGCCATCAATTTCTCTTCTAACCTCACACATTAGGGGGAATTTTTTATAACCCTAAATTGCACCACACATGCTTACCTGGCATCAGGCCATCTCATATCCATTCTTTGCCAAAGCACTGCTAAGCAACTCTTTAAAAAACCTCTTTTATAAAGGCCCACGTGCCCTACTCCATTACTGCATGCGTGTACATGCTGGCTGACCCACAACAGCCCGTGTGGACAGACAAAAGAATGAAAAAAGGAAAGTTTCTAAAGGAAAAAAGAAGCTATGGGTGAGTTAACTGAAACTCCCAAACATGCATGGCCGAGGGTTCGTCCAAATACCTAGCTCCTTCTAGACTATAAAATAAGGGGTAGGGGTCCCATTTGGAGAGGAAAAATATAGCAAAGAAACTCTGCCCATTTGCATATTCCCATTGTCCCAACCCTTTAGCCTTTCCTTGTGCCAAATGAGATACAAAGCAAAGCAGTTGGAGGAAAGTTGAAGAGGAGCCCAGGATCAGGTTTGTGGAACGGTGGCCGGTCTCAACTTTTGTAAGTTGACTCATTCAAAGTAATAAAGAAAGTGCTTTTCCTGTCCCAATTCATGAGTTATTCATAAATTGCTAAGTACATGTTTGAATTTCTAACCTGTTATTCTATAGGTAGTATGCATGTGTAGTTGTTTCTTGTCTTGTATGCAGGTCAACATTGGAAAGGAGAATTGTGAACAAGTAATCAAGTACGACAAGGGATCGACATCGAACGCCCAGAATGAGGTAGGTTGATCTAGCCATTGCATTTACTAAAAATAAATGGGATTTAAGTCTGGGGATGAAGGTAGAAAGTAAATTTTCTCTAGGTCATATCTGCATGCAAAGTCTAACCCTATTTGTTAGTCCATAAGGATATTTCCCTCACAACACACAGGCTAGCAGGAAACATAAGTTTTTTGCACTCAACACTGCAAAAGAAGAGTATATTGTAGTTTGTACAAAATCAGTGTGGCTCCATAAATTGGTTTTTGGACTATCACATCAGGTGCTGAATTCGACCATGATATATTGTGATGATCATAGCTATGTGAAACTTTCAAAGAACCCGATGTTCCATGATAGTTTGAAGTACATTGAGATAAAGAATTTTATTCTCCATTATAAAGTCCAGAGGGGAGAAGTGGTTCTCCAGTGTATCTTCACAGTTGAGAACATAGAAGATATTTCGGTGAAATCCTCTATCCAATATGAACAGTTTGCATACTAAAGGGACAAGTTGGTACTCATGGAGATGACTTCCTTATTGGAAAAGGAAGATATTAATCCCAGGTTGGGAGGGAGCATTGATATGTTATTGATTTATGGACAATCATTTTCTAGTTTGGAAAATGGTCCAGGTTGGACAGTTCCTTTCCAGTCTGGAAAGTGGTTCAAGATTTCTGACGGACAGTCATTTTATAGTTCATAAAATGGTCCATATAGGACAATCATTTTCGTAATGAAAATGGTCTGATAGATTGTTGATGTACCATAGATAGTGATTCCCCTTGTGGCCAGTGTGGGGGAGTGGTCTAGGACAATCATTCTTCTTGGAAGTCACTCTGAGTAGCGGTCAAGTAGAATGATCCACCTCATTGGGAAGTCATTCATTCGAATTTCATAGTTGTGAGAAGTTTCGAAGAATGGTCCGTTTTGGAGGTTGGTGCAAGACAATCATTTCCATAGGAAATGGTCTGGATAGTCATTCCCTAGGGAAAAATCATTCTCTCCAGGTTGAACTTTGATTAGTGTCGGAGGAATGGCCCAGTTAGGTGAATGGTCCAGGTTCAACAATAAAGGACATGCATTACCTAGGGAAGACTCATTCTCTCCAGGTTGCACTATGATTAGTGTCATAGGAATGGCCCAGTTAAGTGAATGGTCCAGGATCATAAATCAGGGACAATTATTCTTCTATTCTTGGAAAGAATAGTCCAGATAGACCATGGCTGATGTTTTACTTTCTGAGGGTAGATGCTCTTCCAGATCTCACAAATGTGAGTGGAATAATGGCCCAAATGACTCAGTTTGTTTCATGATATTATTTATGCAGGTTGATATCAAATGATATGATTGTTGTGGAGACTATATGTCTTTGGACAATAGCTGTATGCTACTGTGGTGGATGTAATCCATTGGTAGCGACTATGTGTCATTGTTTAGTAGCCATGTGATAATAGGAGTGGTTGTGTACCACTAGATAGTAGTTGTATACTACTATGTATAGACATAGTTATGTTCTATTGGATGGAATTATAGCAGTAATATTCTACTATCTAAGTTCCATGGAGACTACCACTAGTGTTGGAGTTGAATTCTAGCTAGATGGATAGTCAGTGTGTTGGTGGACAAACATTCTCTAGGTGGAGAATGGTCCAAACAAAACAAATTTCAGTGGACATGCATTCTCTCTGTGGAGAATGGTCCAAGTCGACAGTTTGTTGACATATCATGGACTGGTATTTTCCTAAGGAACATATTGTGGCTCGATTAGGGAAATGGTTCAGGACCAATATTTTCTAAGGCATGCAGGTAGAGACGGATCTCTATGGTACATATGAATGGATTAGAAAAAAATCCTAGAATGACATTCATGTAGGAATGGTCTCTGTATCCCATGGCGTAGCTTTCATCATCTATTGGAATAATCATTCTTCTAGGACGTATGTTTGGATAAGAAGAATAGTCCTTGTATCACTTTGTGGAGTGAGTGACTTATTCAACATCATGCTCGATTACTCAGATGGAGTATGGCTTTGAGAGATGATGTAGTTGATGATATTAGATGATACTGATAGTGATGATGTTTCTTGTGAGATGAACTACGTGATCATGAGAGAGCCTATGTGGCTATGATGATGCTACCAGTTGAATGGTATATTTTTTCTCAAGACCATTTCCTTTAATACCTCCCTATCTAAGAGGAAGTGTTGATATTATGGTAGATGCAGGAGGTATTAACCTCCACGTGTAACCTTGAAAAGACTAGAATATTCTGGGTGTCATCACTCTGTAAATTTCATCCAGCTGATATATGAATGACAGAGGCAACTGTTTCAACCAACTTTAGAGCTGAGGCACTAGCCTACTCAACTTAGAGAGGGCTCTCTTGTGTCACTTGATGCTTCTCTGGAAATCAGTGGGTAGATTTGGTTTTTTTTGGGGGTCTTTAATAAAATGACTGGAGGAAAGGAGATGGCATTTGGGCTATGGAGTCTAGAAAAAAGAATACATTATCAAATCTATGAACTAATAAGAGGAAAAGGCTAAATTAGGTAGTGAGTTTGAGTTTATATCTGAAAATTTTGCATGGCATCAGAGGAAAAGGAAACACATAACTATATCATAGCATTATTGGAATGAATTCTGAATTAGTTCAGAAGAGATAAACATAGTCTAAATCACTAAGCCAATAGCATCAAATGATGAATTCTGGGCTTTTAAATTCTCCAATTTAAACGAAAGAAAAATGTATATGGAATAAAAGATCACAGGAAACACATACTGAGAAGGGAAGACAAGACTCATATCACTACTAGTTAGAATCTTTTCATAAACGGTCCACAATCCGCTTTTGCATTTATATATTCATTCTAGCCCCAAAATTTACAAAGGTCTTCCTGCACAGAGGGTAGGCTCCTCCTTTTCCATTCATTCTATATCCCCGAGATAATATATATAGAGAGAAGGTTTCTTCGTGGAATACAAAACATTCAGACTTCTCATTGTTCTAATATTAGATATCAGTTACAAATGAGAAATAATTTATAATAACCGTTGCCCTATTTTAGAGGGACCGTTAGGAACAGGTTCATCGTATCTAGGCACCATTTGTCCAAAAATTCTTGGTATGTACTCGTCTCCCCCTAAGAGTTTATTTTAGCTTAGCGATGTACTCCTTTAGAGTATCCAACCAGGTCGATTGATTCTCTCCAACACTTTCATTCGTTTCAGCTACGGTTTCTTTCTTCTGTCATTTGCTTTGTTTCTTTTATATAGCTCTCATGTTGATGAATAGATCCCTCGTAATGGGATTTAGCCTGACTTCCAATCGTGAGTCTGTGGAAGGTTCTGTGTGGAATTTAGTCACTAATATACGTGTAATTAACATTTCCTTATTACTCGTAAGTAAATCTTCTATGTTTCCTGAATGACCAGTTTCACTGGATATAGATTTGCCCATGTATCCCAATTTCCTGGACACCGAAATGTTCCCACATAAATCAGAGAGTCGAGCAAATTTGGAGACTACTTCGTTTATGGATGAGATGATGTCTCCATACTTGAGAATTGGTAGTTATAGAGTTCCAATCAAGAATCATTGTTAGATTCTCTTACAGGTACATTGATTTACCATGCTTGGCCAATCCATTTCAAATAATTATCTTTCGAGTTCATTATATGGTGTCTTTCACTTGACATCATACGGTTATGAAGTACTGAATGAGTGAAAGGGGGTGATTTCGACTAGCCACCACCGGCACCCCACGAGTGTTTGATTTCATGTATATGAACATGTGACATCAGGGCTTTGGTGAAAGTGGTTTTAATTAACCCGCCTTTCGTCCCGACGTATTTCTGGAGGCGACACACGTCCATTTTAAAAACCACAATGGTTTCCCCGGTCCGTCTTTATATGGTTAAGTCTCGTGCAAGTTTATCACCCGATATGGGCTCCAACCGTTGATCGAAGACGTTTTATAATCGACGGTCTGTCGAGTTATACCTTTTGTGCCTCCGCTATATTTGTCTATACGCCGCCAGACATGTCCAGGTCCTCTAAATTATCAATTCTCCAAACTATCAAGATTTCGTGACAATATAGCTCTTGCTAAATTCCTGAGACTTGGATCTTGTCTGAAAATTGTTATGGTGATAACACCGGGAAGCAAGAGAAACCCTAAAACGTTGGATAATAACCATAGAAGACAAGTTAGCTCAAGAGAATATTTAATATTGAGTTATTAGCCTCCAGAAAGAGAAGTTGGCCCAATCAAGTGAGATAGATAAGTATAAATAGAGGGCACTAGATCTCATTTGACACTCACTCTCTCATAAATACATAAGACTAGTGGTGCGAAATTTTGGAGAAGGAGTGCAGTTGAAACTTATGCAAATGGGATTTTGGATTTAGTATGCACTTGGTCTCTTAGTTATGGTTTGGAATTTCTGCTTGGTTTCTGGTTATTCTTTCTTGGTGCGCTACTCTTGGAGAAATGTGTGCTAGCCTTGGTTGGATATTGGTCTGCTACCAGAATTATTCTGCCTATCAAGATTAAGGTGCTCGGGGGTGGTCGTTGTGCCTATGGTTGGGTGACAATATTGCTATATTGCCTATGGAAAAACAAGCACATCTCTTTCATTCTAACAAAGACTTCGAGTGAAGTCCGAGCACCACCTCTTTTGTGCTCCTTACCGTTTCATATGGTGCCACCTCACACACATTGGTACTTACAAAGGATTATTTTGTTCATTATTTTGGTTCCAGAGATCCTTTGTTCTTGATCTTGAGACATATCTCCATTGTGTATCTCTTTGTGGCTATGATATTCTTTGACATGGATCCACTGTGTATTCTTCATGGAAATGCTTGCTACTTTATATTTATCACATGGTTCCATTGTGTATTGTTCATGGCCATGTAAATTCGTCATACTTTCATATGTACCATGGATCCACAATGTATCATCTTTGGAGGCCATGCTTTATCACTCCTAAGCATGGGTATGCCCAACTTGGGAGAAAAAAATCTTGCTTGATCTTTGTTGATGGTTATTACTTTTTGGATCAGTTGTTCAAGAATCTCTATGGATACATTAATTCATCCTCTCCTCTTAGAGTTCATAATGTATTTCGGCCATCAATATTCCCTTCCGACCTCACACATTAGGGGACATCTATTATAGCACAAAATTCCACACTTATTATTTTGTTCCATGGCCTAACCCTTTCCTAATGCTTGATATACTTTTCCCTAAAAGTCACCTCCAAAATCATCTAAAAAGCATTCTTTAAGAGCATATCTATGGGTTTCCCTAGTGCAACATGCAGACATCCATTCCTTTCCTCACTGCAACCCGCAGATGCCCTCGTTTTTGGTGAAAAACAAAATAATCCTATGTTTTCGGGTGGGTTTTTTGGTTGGGCTCATTTCCCAATGACCCTTGCCCATACATAATAGATTGCAAATCCCCAAACCTCTTTGGGAAGATATAAAACAACTATAGAGGGATAAATATGAGAACACGAGTCCCTTGGTGAAAAGTTATTCTACCAACATCTAGCAAGCCTCCTTTCCCTATATTCTTTGAGAAACATCCCCTTTAATATGGAAAATCCTTTTCTAGAGCTTCTTTCTCCTTTTATGTGACTATAGGGTGTCTCCTTATCCATATCTGAGTCATTGAGAGATGTATTTATCAGTTTCATTGATGCTTGAGGATTCCCGGAGGAACCCAGGCAATTGGATTCAAAACGGTGCCTAAGACTGGACAAGGTTCTAACTTACCTTTTCCACTTGCTGGTAATAAAAGATCTTGTTTTCCCCCAAATTTGTCTTCATTGTACATTTATCTTTATGTTTACTTTGAATATGACGTAGAACATGCACTTTTTTATGATCATATAACTACTTTCGTCATAGCCCTAGTTTTGTATCAGTCTTGAAGGTTGATTTCGATAGAAAATCAAGAGCTCTTCGGTGAATTAGAGCAGGGATCAAAATCAAATGGGAGAACAAGGTGCACCTTATTTTCTCCTCTCTATCCCTACTTTCTCCTAATTAAAGTAGTTAATTTCTTTGGTTTTTGTGTGTTTTTCGTTTTGGGGAGACGATTATCTCTTCCACTTGGTATTTCTCTATTTTGATTACGACCTATGATCACAGGGGAAAAATCCCCTAATAAAGAGGAGAGTAGGTAGTCATAGTGGGAATGTAACATAGCTTGTTGGAGCTGTAATTTCATGGAGAATTAGGCTATAGGCCCGTGAGTGAGATTATGTGCAAAAAATTTGCAAAGTGAGCAAGTAAGTTGTTGTTGTGAGAATTTTTGTTTAAAGTTTAAATTCCTATAGGCCCTGTTATTCCAGAGTCTGTACTTAAGGCTTATAAGTATAGTGTCTAGGCATCCGAAAGTGAGTAAGGCGTAGAGAAGGAAGAAACGTCAACCTTCGGTAAGGGAAACTAGGGCTGATTTTTGAGTTGGAGTTGTCTAGCTTCCAACTGTTCCTGGATGTTTATATCCCTTTCAATCATTGCCCATGAATGTTTGATTTCGACCCAGGTAGTGGATTTTTTAAGAATAGTATCAAAAATATTTAAGGCATTATGCGTTTGATATGATAGTCCGGGTTCGATATTAGGCTGTCTTGTTACAGGGACAGTCATAGAGGAACAAAATGATAAGAAAATCTCGGGGAAATTTAGGTGCTGTCTCAATTCGGTCGTATAAAGGAGATTTTACAGTTCCAGGAGTGAAAATAGGGTGCAAACCAAAGGCCCTTTCCTGTAACTGAGTTATATTTTAATAAAAATGTATGAGGTGGGAGAAAACATTAAGTTGTCTATCATGTAAGGCTCCTATCAAGGGAGAATCTCACTTATAAACAGAAGAAGAAAAGGTAAAGAAATAACCCGATGAAGCATAAAATATATATAGAATTCTAAAGTGTTGACTGGTCTTACACCTGCTAATAGCTGGTACAGAGGAAAAACAGTAAACAATATAGAAAACCAGAATTCATTCACTATAGTAGAGGTTGTACTAAATTATAGCGAAGCATTCATCAGATACAAATATGCAATGAAATGGAATATGAGGTACAAGGAAACAAACTCATAACACAATCGTGACGGAATTGAGAATCTTCGGATTTGCTTTATATTAACTCTCAAGATAGAAAACCTCTATTACAATTGACACAAAAAGGTCCAGCCCCCCCTTATTTATTTATTTCTATGGTATATTTATATAGTTTTACATAAGATGGAATCTCAATCGTTACAAGATTTTCAGTTACGATAAGAAGGAGAAAAATCGTTCCATTTTTTTTTATCTCTATCTTTATTTGGTACCAGAAGCTTGTCCTCTCGCATGCTCAGTACAAGTGACACATCTTTCCACCGACCGAGATATCAACCTTGACGGTTCCACTTAACAGTTGGCCTCAAAATAGTAACAATCTCGAGCTAATTGCGGTAACCTTTCTTCCATCTGTCGGTCTACGATGTCAATAGCGCATAATTGCACACTTGGTTTAATCATACATTTATCTATTTGAACTATGTCTTCCATAGTTACTTGTGAGATTTCGACCGAATCTCTTTCTTCTTTTTCGTTTATATCAAGAGAGATTTTCACTATATTCATTTGACTCAATGTCTCAACATTGCCTTCGCTATCAATACCTAATAGATTACCATCTATAGAACCAAAAGCCTCTTCAAAGGATTTCATTACCCTCTTGGCTTGCAATTTACCTTCTGATATACTGTGCTCCCATTCTTTCAATAAAATATTTCCTCTGGTCTGCTCCGAAATGGAAAACCTTGGAATACTTCTGGATTCCCTTTTGTTTGTAGCTGTTACAGCTTCTTGAAAAGTGACCCGAGCTTCTCCAGCTTCTCTTTCTCTGACAGATAAATTTTCCAATACTTGATCAATGAGAAAACAGTTATCTCGAATTACCTCTACCTTGGCGAGTAAACTTCACTAGGCTGCAGAAAATCTGCTCTGAATCTCCATCGCCTGGGAATAGAATATTCCGATATTTATAACTTTGCTTTCGACGATTTTCACTCTAGCGTGTAGCTATTCAATCAAGTCTTTTTGTTGGCCTGCTTGTATCTTACTGTTTTGAACCACCAGCTCTGCTTGTTCAAGCTTAGTTTTGAGCAGCTCTATCTCCTTTTTATTGGCTAGCTTTGCTTGTTCTATTCCTACGCTCGCCTGGTCCTTGGAAGCCTCCTCTGCTATGGCTAGTCTAGTTTCTAAGGTTTTGATGAGGCGATTTTTTCGCTTCAGATGATTTTTCAAAACCCGAAATGAAAATTGGTTTGCTGTAGCATTAGCCCCTAATGTCCCGGCTATTTCTGTAGAAAACTCTTCTTTCTTCTTGTCTTTCCCATCGGTCAACACTTTGTACTTCTTGGATGTTGATCCTCCTTCCTGATAGAATTCTCTTTTTACCACAACCTTTCTCTTCTTATCGAAAAAGAACTCATTTGGAGGGAGCTCTTCCATCTTTATAGGTCTCAATTCTTCCTTTAAAATCCACCCTGCATCTATATTTCTCTGAGTTGACTACAAGGGAGTAATGGAGGCAATGAGATCTCTGATTTGCTTGGCTAGCTGTCTTGGAGTAGTAACTGGACTCTGCTTTTTCGGCGGCTCGAGACTCTTTATATTTTTTTTCGAACTCCTAGTTTTCTCTTACCCGTCCTGGTGTTTTTCTTGGCTGGGTGTCGCATCTTTGGAGCCTTCGGATTCTTTTTGTTTCACCTCTGTTGTACTTGGATTCTCACCCCGGAATATTGCGGGAAGACAACTGCATCGATTGTCTTGGAATTTTAGAACATCAACCCTCTCTTCGGGTACTAGGGCTTGTATCTGAGCCAAAATCTCAGCATAAGATCTTGTGCCTCGGAAAATGTCATGCGAGGGCAAATTCTCGTGTTCGAACCTTTTGAGCCTGCAACTGGCCAAGTGATTACTTACGACCCTTTGCAGATCGTGCTTATTGAATTCAATATGAACCAATTTTAGGCCTTCCAAGGCTGCTGCCTCAGCTTTAGCATGCCCAAAAATCTAACAAAGAATATGAATTTAAATGAATAGTAAAAGACAAGGAAAAATTAAGATTGCCTTGTAGACTGTGCATGCATCAAATCACGGGAAATACTAGCTTAGCTCAATTAATCAGGTTTTATCAACGTTAATTAATCTTTCGGTACTCGCTACATCTGGAGTTTTCACTCTAACCGTTCCAGCCTCTAAAACCCGAGACTTCGATAATTAGCTTTGGTTAAATAGAAAATGAAACCAAGACTAAGTGTTTAATTAATCATGTTTAAAAAAGAAAAAATATCGTGGTTATTTATATCGCGACTTCGTGACTTGGAGCTTCGAAGGTATAGCTTCTGGGAGGTTGATATGTTGAATTACGAAATCGTGAGATCGTGATGATCTGATTTAATTAATTTGGGGGATAAAATCGGATTAAGTATTTAATTAATTACGTTTCTATCTTTATCGCGACTTCGTGACTTGGGGCTTTGACGGTGTATCCTTTGAGGGAAAACATGCCGAGTTGCGAATTTCCGACTGAGTTTAACCACGACTGAACTTTTTACCTTTAACGCTAACCTGGGTTACTTAAAACAAGAGTCTCGTGGTTTCGTCTATCGGGATTACGACGGTAAGACTTTTGGAGTTAGTAAACGTCGAGAAACGAAATCCCGATGGTGCTTAACCGTAGTTTAGAAAATCTTTACTTTTTCTACTGACTTGGGTAAAACTTTAAGGTTATTTCGTCGTTTCACTCTTCGGGACTTGTGAATTATGTGATCTATAACACCCGACATGCAAAATCCTGAGGTAAGAAAGGGGAAAAAATCATTTGAACGAAAAGTATAACTCGCCTTGAGAGTATGATAATCATCGCCGCTCGCGTGATGAGACTTCTGAGATTTCGAAAAAATAAAGGAAAATATGGAAACCAACTTTCGATTTTGAGCATTAAGAAATAAAATTCAAAACAGGCTAAAAAGCAAAGGTGGCTCCAACATAGGCTCCATCTAGGGATCCTGTTTTCCTGTAAGACGGGAATAACAGTAGACCACGTGCCGATATTGGGTAAATGGAGTCAATGGCTTTAATCCAGCGAAAAAGTTCCTGAGGACATGCTACCGAAGGGGAAAGGGATTTTGTTTTTTACCTTTGAAAATCTTTTCAAAACTCAGATACTTTTTAAACTTAGCTGTAGTCCCTTTGACGACTTTCTCCTTCCGTCAATGAATTCAAGTCTGCCTTGAGACAATCAAAACAGTCATAAGAGAATCAACAGATCTTGTGGCTATCGACTTGCATCAAAAGAAGAAAATTATACGTTTTTAATCAGGAAGCCCTGTCTGAATTTGGGATGTAGATCAGGTTTTGAAAAGCATTGGTTACCAGAGTAGAGTGATATTCATGTATAATAGCCTTACACATATCTCAGATATTTCTTCACTGCCAGCGAGCCTGTTCAGTACCCCAGTGATGTTATCTGGCCCTTTTTACCGAATTTCCTTTCACCACTTCAGAATATATTTATGCATTTAAATGCTGAGACGAGGGAAATTATTTATGAATTTCCTTTCATCGTCTCTTGGACTAGATGGGGGCAATCATTCTTGAATTTCCTTTCACCACCTGTCTTATAATTTTCTTTTTTGAGCGCGAAGAAGGGGGCAATTAGTTTGTATCAGGGTTGATATCTGTGTAATATTTTGCATTATAGGTCTATCAACTTACTTTGATTACTTGGTACCAACCTTCCCTTAACCTTCACAACATCTTCGTTCACAGGGAGAAAGGGAAAAATAATTTTTTTGGGGTATTCTATTTGAACAAGCCTTAATCCTCCGAAACTGTTGAAAAACCTAGGAAAGTCAGGATCACTTTAAGCGTCACTTTGTTTAGCAAGGGACCAAGGAGTTGTGAAGACCCTCTTTCTTTCCACAATCTACTTTGAAGCTCTCGAGGTTGAAACATAATCTCTTCTCCCTATGTATGCAAAAAAAAACAAAAACGGAAAGATGTTGACTTTTTAAAGGGTAAAACCAAAAACAGAAAAGGTTGACAGATAGAGATTTATGGACTGAAAAACAGAGGTCAAAAAATCAAAACTGACTCTTGAAGATCTTTTTTGGGGGTGCTTTACTTTGACTGACTGCTTTAATTTGAGTGACTTGTTTATTTTGTCTTATTCTTTCGTAAACGATTAAACATGGAGACATTCTGTTATTTATTAGTTCAGACGATGTTGCTGTCTGAATGAGGTTATCTCGGTTTTGTCTGATAGCCCTTTAGAACAAGTCTTTTAGGAAATCTCACCTTTACCTTATCGTTTCATTTTCTTTTCAAAATATCAAAAATATTTGGTATCACCTGTTTAAGCCAATTTATTTCTAACACCCAAATTTTGGTTTACTTCTCCTGCTTGTTTTGTTTGCAGCTGGAATCCTGTAAAAGGAAAAAATGAAGGTTATCGAGGCTATCTGAAAGGTGTCGAAAATTCACGAAAGAAAATCAGAATAACAAAGCAAAATGAAAAATATATATACATAAGTAAAAATTCTATATATGAATATACAAATCTAAAATTAAACGAAATTTATTTTTATTTATTTATTTATCTTTTTTTTTGGCGACTATTTATGTCATATAATGCTTCAGATAACTCCCATTGACAGGGGCGTTGAGGATTTCACTGTCTAGATTTTCCAGTAGGAAAGAATTTTTTTCCTTCAAGAGCCGAGACTCTGAATGGACCATACCAGAGGTGATCGAATTTACCATGTTTCACTACTTCTTCCTTCTTTGCATCCCACCTTAATACTAAATCACCTGGGAGGAAATCTCTGTCCTTTTCCCTACGGTCAAATAATGCCTTCATGTCGTCTTGATACTTCTGCAACCTTTCATCTGTTTTGACCCTATGTTGTTGAACCTCGATTAGCTGATTTATCCTTCTGGTGACGTGATTTGGTTCTTCTTTCTGATCTTGCCACAATTTCATCACGGGGAGTGCTAAATTTATAGGTAACATTGCATCTGTCCCATATACCATCTGAAAAGGAGACATGATGATAGACTTTTTAGTGCCTATGCGATTTTCCCACAAAGTGTACTTTAAATGTACATGCCAAGACTTTTTGTTTTCATCCAACACTTTGTTAATTATATTGATTAGGCTCTTGTTATATGACTCAGCCAGTCCATTTCCTTGGGGGTAGTATGTTGTAGAATGGAACAGAATGATATTATACTTTTGGCAGAAGCTGATCATAGCCATAGATTTGAAATCCCGGGCATTATCCGCGACTATCTTTCGGGGGCAGCCAAATCTTGACAAGATATTGTCTTCTAAGAAATCTATTACCACCGAGTCAGTTTCCCTTTTAGTTGGAATAACTTCCACCCATTTGGTAAAGTAGTCTATGGCAGTTAAGATCCACTTGTGTTGGGCGCTAGAATGTGGATTAATCTCTCCTATAAAATCTAGCCCCCATTGTTGAAAAGGGGCTTCAGTTTTGACCGAAACTAAAGGTAGCGCCAGGAGTTTCTGTTTACTTGCAAATAGATGACAAGGGCTACAGGCTCGAACCTTGGCATTAATGTCTGAAAAGAGTTTTGGCCAGTAATACCCAGCCCTTATAATTTTGTAAGTTGTGGCCCTCCAAGCATGATGTCCTCCACAAACTCCTTCGTGAAATTCACTTATAACCCTTTCTGTTTCTGACTCAACTAAGCAGAATAAAAAGAAACCGAGCGGGTCTTTCCAATATATTTGATTTTCAGGGATACAATACTTAACCGCATGAAGCTTTAAAGTTCTGGATTTTGATGGTGATAGTTCACTTGGGAATTTTAGAGTCAGCAGGTAGGATACTATGTTTCCGTACCATTTTAATGATACAAACTTATCCTCTATCTTAATTTCACTTGTTGGTTCATCAAGCTCGTTTATGTTCATATTTTCCTCATATCCCTATAGGCAGTTTATATCTAGAGCTCTGAGATTTGATTCAGCCAAAAGTTTGGCTAGGCCTTGTCCTTTTATCAATTTAGTAGGTTTGATTTCCAGGTCAAATTCTTGAATCTTGGCCATCCATCGTCCTCTTTTCCCATCACTATCTGGTTGTACCAAAATATCTTTCACAGAGTTGATCGGTACGTACGCAATGATCTTGGATGTAATACATATGTTCTAAATGCCTTTAGTGCTTTTACCATGGAGTGCGCTTGTTTTTCTATTCTATCATATTTAAGTTCTGCGTCTCTGAGACTCTTGCTGAAAAAGGCAATCAGTTGTTCGAAACCCTCTTCGTTCTTTTGGAGGAGCACTGCAACAATCGTGTGTTCGGAGGCAAATGAGAAAATAAGAAAGTCTTTCAGATAATCGGGACTTGCCAATACAGGTGCCTCGACTATGAATTTCTTAATGTGTGCGAATGACGCTTTGGCCTTTGTTGTCCACTTTACTTCGTTGTTCTTTTTCAACATATCGGTGATCAATTTTACAATTTCAGCGAAATTTGGGATAAATCTTCGTAAAAAAATTATTTTTCCTACGAAGGATTGAATCTCTTTTACATTTATAGGAATGTTTATAGTGTCTATTGCTTTAACCCTCTTAGGATCAATATTAATTCCATCGTTAGATACAACATGACCCAATAATTTACCCTCTTGCATGGCAAAGTGTGATTTCTTGGGGTTTAAGAATAGACCAAACCTGCGGCATTTTTCGAATGTTTGTTTAAGATGTACCAGATGCTCTTCGTCAGATTTGGAGAAAATCGTTAAATCATTGAGATACATGACTATGAAATTATCCCTCTCTCTGATGAAAACGATGTCCATAGTGCGTTGGAACGTGGATCCTCCATTCATCAAACCGAAAGGAATTTTATCATACATGAACGTACCCCAAGGAGTAGTAAAAGCTGTTTTTTCTTTATCTTGTTCATTCATGGCAATTTGATTATATCCAGAGAAACCGTGAATCATAGACATTCTATTCGCCCCAACTACCCTTTCTAGCACATGATACATTTTAGGCAATGAATAGTTGTCTTTAAGAGAGGACTTATTTAAATTTCTGAAATCCACGCACAGTCTAATTTCTCCACTCTTTTTTCTGACCGGGACCAGATTTGCCACCCAGTCAGAATATCTCAAAGGTACTATAATTTTCGCCTCCAAAAGTTTCTTCACTTCTCTCTCGACCACAGGCAATAAAATGGGGTTGATCTGCCTAATATTTTGTCTAAAAGGTTTGACCCCAGGTTTTAAAGGTATCTTGTGATCGATCACGGCAGTGTCGTAGGTTCTTAACTCGTCGTAAGACCAGGTGAAAATGTATTTAAATTGTCTAAGTAGGTCCTTATACTTGTATTTTATTTCAGGGGGGAGGAGTTTAAATATTTTAACCATCCTATATTCCTCTTTGGAATCTGGTTATTTTTTAGGACCAACATATGATGATTTGCGATTTTATCTTGGAAATATTGAGGGTCCTCCCCTTCTTGCATGATCTATATCTGGTCATTCTGATTTTCTTGATCTGCGTGAGTTTCAAAAAATTCACCTACTGCTTCAAGAAACTTCTTAATTTGTTCATCATCCTCAAAAACCTGCCAGTGCTGGATATTATCTGGTATAGATGGTCTGTGTCTTATCTCTATGTGATACTTCAATTTAAGGGTTGTAGGAGGAGTGAAAGTCGAAGTTGCTTTAGCTAATGCATCAACATGTAAGTTTTCTACGCGTGGGATGAAGTGGACGTTTACAGACGAGAACAAGTTTTCCATTATATCCCAGGCACAATTCATGTATGATCTTAATCTGGGATGCTTGGCTTGGTACTGTCGATTTATTTGTTTGACTATTAACTCCACATCTCCGTATACCTCTAGGTTATTTATTTTTAGCTTCCTGGCAGCCTCTAATCATAAGACCAAGGCTTCGTATTCACATACGTTGTTAGTATAATCTATATCCCATTGCAGTCTATAAGAAAAAGGAACAACGATCTTTTCTTCAGGAGCCACAAAAAGCACTCCTGCACCAGCTCCTTCGCAATACGAGGCACCATCAAAAAACATTTTCCAGATACTGGTGCTACACATATCCTCGATCATGTATCCTGACTCTTCATGTTCTATATCGTTTTCCTCTGTGCAACCATCTAAACCGTCATCAAAAGATAAGATACAATTTCCTAAATCTTGATCTGCAATGTAAATAGGGAAATTGTTCGGATTTTGAGGGTCGCTTACTGTATATGCTAACCTCGTCTCCCTATACAACTAAATAAATTTCCCACCAAACACAGGAATTGTGGCGAATGTCATATCCAGTTGAAGAGAACCCCCCAGCTTGGCTCCCCATGACCTAGAAAACAGTAAGCCATACTTGGGGGGAATATCAACAATAACCAGATCCATCAAGATACTCTTAACTGGGACCTGTGCCAGGGTGACTACTAAATCCTTTATCATTACCATACACTTAACTCTTCTCAAGTCAAAAGAGTAAAGATATCCATAAGGTTTGGTGATCTGGAGACCCAATTTGTCCATAATAATTTTAGGCATCACGTTATGGGAGGCTCCGGAGTCTAGCATGCAATTATGTAGTAGTTGATCGTATACATTTAAGGTGATATAAAAGGGAGCAACAGAGTCTTTGGCCCCTTCAAAATGTGGACCAAAAGTGATGTTGGGTTTATCATCTTCCAGGTTCAAAATATCAGATTGGCTTTCTGGCTCCGAAACACCTATCACTTTGGTAATCTGCTTTCGATAAACTGGGTTTTTTGCTAACTCTACCAGAGGAATTGGTATTTTAATTTTATTTATCTCGCTTTCGAAACGGAAAGCTCCGCTTACCTTGTATGTTTCTCTAGTTGGGACTTCCAAATCCTTCTTTTCCAACTTATTTGTCTGGACCACTTTATTACTCATTATCTTGGTTGAAGGTGTAATTGCATTAGCTGTTTTGGTTCCTTGTGTTTGGGTCTCAAATTTTCTCACCTCGAGTTCTTGTGTGTTTACTACTTTCGCTTCGTTGTTAGGTAAAAGGGTTTCTTCCGGAGTAGGTTCATAAGTTTGACCTCTTGGGAGAATTTTCCTAGGCTGAGTAGTTGACATGGGTTTACTCTTAGATCTCAAGTTGTACTTAGGTTGGACCTCAACCATGATCATATCAGTTTCTTCTTGATAACTACACAGGTCAGTATGATCTCTTTCTTCAGCCTTAACAGATGATTGTTGAGTGTTTAAAGATTTTTCGTAATCCTCTCTAGTCAGATAAGGTTGTGTGTAGTCATCACCCAAGTTCGTGACATCCTCATCTGAATCTCCGAAATCTTGGAGATCATTCGCTCCTATAAAATTTTTGTTCTTTAGGGGAGTTTGTATTTTCTGATCCTCATTTTTTATCTGTCCTTGCTAGTTTGGGGGATCGGGATTCCTCTTGAAATCCTTTTTGGTGAAAGAATCGGATTTAGCCTGTTCTAGCTCCATTCTGGATATCTTATTAGACAGTTCCTTAATTACCCTGTCCATATCGTTTACTTTGTCATATGTGTATCTATTAGACCCTGACGGCCCTGCTTGTTCTCTAAAGTGTCTAGTTTCTCGGTTTCCTATTTATACTTTAGCTTACCAGAAGCCATCATATTTGACTCATATTTATACTTTAGCTTTTAGCTTACCAGAAGCCATCATATTTGACTCAATTTCTACAGCGTCATCTTGCATTCAGTTTAAAGTAGCTCCCCTTCTTTCTTGCAAAAGGAGTGCAAAATATGGTTCAAAATCCCCTGCGAAAGTTACTTTGGCTGCGGGTTGGGATGGTTTAACCTCGGCTGGGATTTTTTTATACAGCTTGTTGAATCTTTGAATAAACTCCATAACTATTTCTGAATTCTTTTTTCTTAAAGACCCAAACTCGGTTAAATAATATAGGTGGTCCTTTCTTTCGCCCCATTGTCTAAGGAAAGCATCTTCCAAGGATTCATAGGACAAGATAGATTCCGCAGGTAGACTCTGAAACCAAGTTCGGACCTGAACTTTGAAGGTTTGGACAAGAAGCCTAGAATACACATCTTCATGTTCGAGACCTAGGATGTCTGGGAATTGATCAAAGAAATTTATGTGCTCGGCTGCGGTCAGATCTCCTTCCCCAGTGAATTTTGGCAAATTTTTTATATAATTTTCAGGAAGGTCGTGCAAAGGAATGGGCAATACCAAGGGAGTGTATCTCACTGCCACTTTCGAAAACACTCTGGGAGGGGGGGCATGACCTTGGCCTCCAGATCCTCCCCCAGGAGAACCTCCACCTCCACCTCCGACAACCCCTCCACCTCCTCCTCCTCTGACTGCCATCATTAATAGTGGGAAGTTGTAAAGGGGGTTTTGGAAGATTAAAAGTGAATCTTTACTTTCTTCGCAGGGTGAAAAATCCGAGGATGACTTGTCAGGGATGCGAGAGCTTGGATCTTCGGACTTGCAAGAGATGTAGTCAGGGGAACCAATGGGTGTGGAATTTGGATGTGTGAAATATTCTTCGAGATCGTGTGAGGTCACGAAATTCAACTCAAGAGTCAATGATATATCAACAGTAGATAAATTTTCTGCAGGAATTTTTCCTTGATGTTCTACAGGGGTTATCGGACGTGTTTCACTTCTAACTTCAGAGCAATTTGATGTTATATCCTTAGTGTAGAAGAGAGGGATGCATGAAGTCGAAGGTTTAGAAGAACTCTTGGTATTCAGTTGTAGGTATTTAGGTTGATAGATTGCAGGGGTCAGCTTAAGAGAGCCTCTCGCCTTTAAAATCTTCTCAGGATTGGTAACGGGTGTGGTATGTTTACCATCCGGGTTTTTCCTGGTATTCCTTTGTCCGGATGCCAGCTTATTAATCATGGAGTCACCAAGTGAAAGATTGGAAAGCCTTAAAAAGTTTGCACTCTTTGTTCACGATCAAAGGGTGGCACTTTCAACAAAAAAAATGTTGTTTTCCCAGGGAAAAAGATTTCGTAACTTCGGTCCTCGGCAACGGCACCAAAAAGATGTTATTCAAGAGTTTGTACTTAAGGCTTAGAAGTACAGTGTCTAGGAATCTGAAAGTGAGTAAGGGGTAGAGAAGGAAGAAACGTCAACCTTCGGTAAGGGAAACTAGGGTTGATTTCTGAGTTGGGGTTGTCTAGCTTCCAACTGCTCCTAGATGTTTAGATCCCTTTCAATTGTTGCCCATGAATGTTCGAGTTCAACCCAGGTAGTGGCTGTTTTAAGAATAGTGTCAAAAATATTTAAGGCAATATGCGTTTAATTTGATAGTTCGGGTTCGATATTAGGCTGTCTTGTTACAGGGACAGTCACAGAGGAACAAAAGGATAAGAAAATCTAGGGGAAATTTAGGTGTTGTCTCAATTCGGTCGTATAAAGGAGAGTTTATAGTTCCAAGAGTGAAAATAGGGTGCAAACCAAAGGCCCTTTCCCATAACTGAGTTATATTTTAATAAAAATGTATGAGGTGGGAGAAAACATTAAGCTGTCTATCATGTAAGTCTCCTATCAAGGGAGAATCTCACTTATAAATAGAAGAAGAAAAGGTAAAGAAATAACCCGATGAAGATAAAATATATATAGAATTCTAAAGTGTTGACTGGTCTTACACTTGCTGATAGCTGGTACAGAGGAAAAATAGTAAACAATATAGAAAACTGGAATTCATTCACTATAGTAGAGGTTGTACTAAATTATAGCGAAGCATTCATCAGATACAAATATGAAATGAAATGAAATATGAGATACAAGGAAACAAACTCATAACACAGTCATGACAGAATTGAGAATCTTCGGATTTGCTTTATATTAACTCTCAAGATAGAAAACCTCTATTACAATTGACACAAAAAGGTCCAGCCCCCCCCCTGTTTCTTTCTTTCTATGGTATATTTATATAGTTTTACATAAGATGGAATCTGAATTGTTACAATATTTTCAGTTACGATAAGTAGGAGAACAATCGTTCCATTTTTTTATCTCTATCTTTATTTGGTACCAGAAGCTTGTCCTCTCGCATGCTCGGTACAAGCGACACATCTTTCCACCAACCGAGATATCAACCTTGATGGCTCCGCTTCATAGTTGGCCCCAAAAGAGTAACAATCTTGGGCTAATTGCGGTAACCTTTCTTCCATCTGTCGGTCTATGATGTCAATAACGCATAATTGCACACTTGGTTTAATCATACATTTCTCTATTTGAACTATGTCTTCCATAGTTACTTGTGAGATTTCGGCCAAATCTCTTTCTTATTTTTCGTTTATATCAAGAGAGATTTTCGCTATATTCATTTGACTCAATGTCTCATCATTGCCTTTGCTATCAATAATTAACATATTACCATCTATAGAACCAAAAGCCTCTTCAAAGGATTTCATTACCCTCTTGGCTTGCAGTTTACCTTCTGATATACTATGCTCCCATTCTTTCAATAAAATATTTCCTCTGGTCTGCTCCGAAATGGAAAACCTGGGAATACTTCCAGATTCCCTGTATTTTATAGCTATTACAGCCTCTTGAAAAGTGACCCGAGCTTCTCCAGCTTCTCTTTCTCTGATAGATAAATTTTCCAATACTTGATCAACGAGCAAACAGTTGTCTCGAATTACCTCTACCTTGGCGAGTAAACTTCGCTGGGCTATAGAAACTCTGCTCCAAATATCCATCGCTTGGGACTGGAACATCCCGATATTTATAACTTTACTTTCGACGATTTCCACTCTAGCTTGTAGCTGTTTAATCAAGTCTTTTTGCTGGCCCGCTTGTATCTGACCGTTCTGAACCACCAACTCTACTTGTTCGAGCTTAGTTTTGAGAAGATCTATCTCCTTTTTATCGGCCAACCTTGCTTGTTCTATTCCTGCACTCGCCTGGTCCTTGGCAACCTCCTCTGTTGTGGCTAGTCTAGTTTCTAAGGTTTTGATGAGGCGATTTTTTCGCTTCAGCTGATTTTTCAAAACCCCGACTGAAAATTAGTTTGTTTTAGCATATGCCCCTAATGTCCCGGCTATTTCTGTAACAAAATCTTCTTTCTTCTTATCTTTCCCATCGATCAACACTTTGTACTTATTGGTTGTTGATCCCCATTCCTGATAGAATTCTCTTTTTACCACAAACTTTCTATTCTTATCGAAAAATAACTCATTTAGAGGGAGCTCTTCCATCCTTATAGGTCTCAATTCTTCATTTAAAATCCACCCTACATCTATATTTCCCTGAGTTGACTGCAAGTGAGTAATGAAGGCGATGGGATCTCCGATTTGCTTGGCTGGCTGTCCTGGAGTAGTAACTGGAGTCTGCTTTTTCGGCGGCTTGGGAGTCTTTATCTCTGTTTTCAGACTCCTAGTTTTCTCTTCCCTGTCCTGGTGTTTTTCTTGGCTGGGTGTCGCATCTTTGCAGCCTTCAACTTGTTTTTGTTTCACCTCTGATGTACTTGGATTCTCACCTCGCAATACTACGGGAAGACAACTATGTTGATGTTCTTGGAATTTTAGAACATCGGCCCTCTCTTCGGGTACCAGGGCTTGTATCCGAGCCAAAATCTCGGCATAAGATCTTGCACCTCGGAAAATGTCATCTGAGGGTGAATTCTCGTGTTCAAACCTTTTTAGTCCGCAACTGGCCAAGTGATTACTTACGACCATTTGCGGATCATGCTTCTTGAATTCAATATGAACCAATTTTAGGTCTTCCAGTGCTGCTACCTCAACTTTAGCATGCCCAAAATCTAACAAAGAATATGAATTTAAATGAACAGGAAAAGACAAGGAAAAATTAAGATTGCCTCATAGACTGTGCATACATCAAATCACGGGAAATACTGGCTTAGCTCAATTAATCAGGTTTTATCAACGTTAATTAATCTTTCGGTACTCGCTACATCTGGAGTTTTCACTCTAACCATTCTGGCCTCTAAAACCCGAGACTACGATAATTAGATTTGGTTAAATTGAAAATGAATCCAAGACTAAGTGTTTAATTAATCATGTTTAAAAAAGAAAAAATATTGTGGTTATTTATATCGCGACTTCGCGACTCGGAGCTTTGAAGGTATAACTTCTGGGAGGTTGATATGCCGAATTGCGAAATTGCGAGATCACGATGATCTGATTTAATTAAATTGGGAGATAAAACCGGATCAACTATTTAATTAATTACGTTTCTATCTTTATCGCGACTTCACGACTCGGGGCTTTGACGGTGTAGCCTTTGAGGGAAAACATGTCGAGTTGCGAATTTTTGACTGAGTTTAACCACGGCTAAAATTTTTACCTTTAACACTAACCTGGGTTACTTAAAACAAGAGTCTCATGGTTTTGCCTATCGAGATTACGACGGTAAGACTTTTCAAGTTAGTAAACGCCGAGACACGAAATCCCGATGGTGCTTAACCGTAGTTTAGAAAATCTTTACTTTCGCTACTAACCTGGGTAAAACTTTAAGGTTATTTCATCATTTCGCTCTTCGGGACTTGTGAATTATGTGATCTATAAGACCCGACATGCGAAATCCCGAGGTAGGAAAGGGGAAAAAGTCATTTGAACGAAAAGTATAACTCGCCTTGAGAGTATGATAATCGTCGCCACTCGCGTAATGAGACTTTCGAGATTTCAAAAAAATAAAGGAAAATATGGAAACCAACTTTCGATTTCGAGCATTAAGAAATAAAATTCAAAACAGGCTAAAAAGAAAAGGTGGCTCCAACAGTCCCCAATAGATATATTTCCTGGCTAACCTATGTTGGAGCCCTAGAGAGAAGTGGAATAACCTGAGGGACTACATGGCAGAGAATATGATCCCATTCCTTGGGTTGTGCAATTTGAGGGGAAAGAGATTCATTGGATTGGAATGGATATAAAAATTAGCTTGTTGCGAAAGGTTAGTAGCCAACCTTAGGAACCACCTTCTTTTTGTGGATTCATAGCCCAAGATCAGGGGTGACTTGCTATTGAGAAATGGAGTATCAAGTCTACATTTCGGTGGAACGTCTGTTCTCTACAGATGGTTGCATATTTTGAAAGATAAGTGTTCTTATTTATTATGTTTTTTATGTTAAATGTTGAGTTAATTTATTGGGGGGACATGAATTGTGTATTTTGCAGTTTCTTCTAGCATCTTTTATTAGTTTTGCTTTTATAGAAGAAGAAAAAAAAAAACTAGTTTTCTGCCAGTTAAGTTTCTTTATTTCGCTACATCGCTTGCATTGTTATTTGAAAAAGAAAAATACAGTAGCAGAGGTTTTCGTTTTCTTCTCATCTTAAAATAATTTCAAAAGAAAAATAAGAAAAANAATCCTTTTGTTTGCTTCTTTTCTTTCTCTTGAAAGTTGCATTGTGCATTTTGCATCAGAAAAAAGGAAAAAAAATTGCATCTTTTGGTTTGAAGAATTGTTCATGCATTTTCTTTGTGAAACTCCTTTTCATTTAAAGAATTAGTGTAAATTTTTCTTTTCCAATGTTCTTATAAGTTTCATTTTGTAAGAGTATCAAACAACATCAGTTTCACCTTCATACCCCTTGAGTAAAAAAGACCACTAAAATGAACACTAAGATTAAAATGTACTAGAATTTGTTTTTAGGGTTCAAAAACAAGTTTATTGTTAGGGCCTTGGATTAGGATTGGAGAGATAAATCTCCAAGAACATTGAACAAACATAAGAGTATGATCAAAGGAGAATGTAAAATCCAATTGTCGTATAAGTATAGTCAAGAGCCTCCTTTAACACATGAGCTAAACACAAGGTCGCATGAAGGAGAACCGAGGAGATTTCCCCTCCGAAGCTTGACTAAGAGTAATAGAGAGATCATATATTGGGGTTTTTCTAGTGCCTTTACCTTAGTGAGAGGTGGTGCTTTTGAATTTTCAAGATTTACTACCCTTCCCATATGTTCGATCCCGAATGTTGACTATACCCGCCGAACGTTGACTGTGAATTGGAGACCTTAGTGGATTTTCGTAGGGATCTCAAAAGTGACTGTCGAGGTTTGTCATAGTACCTGGGGAAGATTTCATATTACACTTTTCAGTACTGCTGGAGAGTGCCCCCCAAAGCATGGGTACTTGCACCAGATAATTTTGGTTAGTGGAGGTCGGGATAACTGCTTCTAACTCCTTCGTTCATTGGTCCACAAGACTTAATCAACCCGTGCCTTCATCCGGAAGGTCCCTTTCCACTTTTTCATTTCTTTGGAATAAGGAACTCATCCAGTTGGGCTGAAGATTTGGAAAAGTTGTTTTCTTGTGATGTTTCTCTTAGGGATTTTGATTGGAGTGTTTCTTTGTGTAGTTGGCCTTAGGTTGTTTTATTGTCACCATTTTGGATCATTGATTCAGGGTGGTTGACCAACCGCTCTGCTAGTTGGGAAGGACCCCTGGTATTTCTCTTGAAAACATGGATCTGCCTCCTAGAAGGCATGGGTTTTTATACCACTAGTTCTCGAGAGTCAGGGCATGCGACATTTATGGACATGAACAATTCTTCAAGGGATGAACCTGTGCATAAGAATGATATGGCCATATGTTTTGAGGATATCAACAAAGGGACCCCTTCCTAAGGGGATTCTTGTGTTTTTCTTTTCTCTAGAAATGTTGTCCCCCCCTTGATGGCCATTTTGAATACTCCTAGGTTGAATGTAAGACTAGTGGTTTGGTTGTGGAGCACTCCAAATGTCCTGAATGATCTTGATGCTTCTCAAATAAGCACTTTTTGTCAAGGGCATTGTACGAATTTTGATCCTTCACCTTCTGCATCCGCAAAGTTTACTCCTCCTCGTCCTCCCTCTTCTGGTAAAATTCTTGCTACTAGTAACTAGAAGTATAAAAGGAATACAAAGAGGAAGAGTAAGAAGAAGAAGTCACCAACCTCTGCTAGTCATGTTGGAGATTTGTCACCAACCTCTGCTAGTCACATTGGTGACCAACAACCAGCCTCTCCTAGTCACGTTGGGGAAACCCACCGACCACTGCAAGTCATACTGGGGGCATTAATACCATTGAGAAGCATAGATGAACAAGATGTAAGCCTAAGTTCCCTTGTAAAAATTTTAAACGCGACCACCTTACTGATTTGTGCCCTTCTATTTCCATGGTATAAAGAACATGGTCCTTGTCTGAATCTCCTTCTAGTTCTGAGTCGTCTTCAGTTTCCCAACAATGTATTCAATATTTGGTTGATGAGGCAATCATGCCGATGTAAACTTCGACCGACACCACTCTTGTTTTGTGGGGTGATGCATCTCTTGACCATGTTGTATCACATTATATTCAACCAGTGGTTGAGAAAGTGGTCGCATCGATGCAATATTCGGTTGATCTCACTCTTCTCTTAAAGAGTGAAGGGTCTAAGGAAGTTGCATCGCCGATGTAATATTCAGCCAATCCCACTTTTCTTCTAGGGAGTGATGTGTCTTTTGACCATGTCCTTAGCATTTCCAGTTAAGTACCTTCTAAGAAAGGGGGCATTCCACTATCTTCGTGTATGCTCCCTCCAAGTCTTAGGATGGTTTCCTTTTATTGGAATGATCTTGTAGATCCTCTCCTTCCTTCTTCTGCACCCTTCCAAATAATGGTTGGAATTAATAATTTACGCATTCATTGAACTATTGTATATGAATATTCCTCTGCGAGTCTTTTATCATCCTCAACTTGGAAAGCTTTGGGTTCTCCCAAGCTTGTGTTAGCTAATAGTGAGCTAATGGCTTTCAATAGAAGACCTGGAGAATGTCTAGGAGTTTTTCCTTAGTTTCCTATCATGTTAGGTGGGAAAATTGTTTGAATCGATATGTTAGTGGTGCTAGGCCCTTTAGAATTTAATTTTCTTCTTGGGAGTGATTATGTGTATGCAATGAATGTGTGGTATTTACGCTCTTTCATGTGATGCATTTCCCTCACAATGGAAGCATTGTCACTATTGAACAACTTTCATTTGATAATTACCATCTTGGTTTGACTTTACCTTAGGATTCCCCCTTGTGTGTTCCTAGTGTTTGAGTAGACTCTTCCCTGCAACAAGTGAATTGTGTATCATCTTATCCTTGGTGTTCAATTTCTCCTGAGAATGATCCTTTACAATTATGTTCACCTTCTTGAGACAAGGTCTAGACAATTGATCAGGTGTTCTATCAGATCAGAGCATGGGAGTACTTGCTTCCCCCTATTAGCCTGAGTTATCTGACATTTCCTCTTGAGTCTGATCTTGTTGTTTGTAAGACCTCGAGCCCTAGTATTTGTGAGATGTTGAGCCCTAGTTTCATAGATGTTGATTTTTTTTTCAGATGAGGCCATCCTTCAAGCTATGATTATGGATCTTCGACCTCCTCTTGAACTGGAAGCTTTACTAGTTGGTTACCAATGAAACCCTTGGCTTGAGATTAAAAATGGGCTCTACCTGGAGCACTACTATGCATAAAATCAAAGGTTGTGTGGTCCTATGTACATATTGTATTTCTATGGTTTCTGGTTTTCAAGTTCTATATCCATTAATCTTGTCTTTATCATAGGTTTCTATATTAGACTTATTAACTTCTGGGTAACTATTTTTGATCTTATATACAAGACTTTGGAGATATTTTTCTTTGGTACCATTCCATTCCATGTTGATCCATTCTGACAGGTAATGATCTTGAAACTGGCATATAGGTAAGGTTTCCCCCTCCATGCATTTTTGCATTATCCATTTCTTGATTCATTCGTCCTTGGGATTGACCCCTCTGTGCTGCGATGAAAAACCTTCTCTATTTCTTAGTAGTGTCACAATTCATGTGGTAGAACCTACCTTCCATGGGAATCCTAGTAGAGAATCCTTTTTCATTCTGGCACTCATGTTACAAGTTTGTTTCTAATATTGAGGGTCCTAATTACTCCCACCATGAGTTTGCGTTTTAACTTCATACTTCTTACTCTCTCTCATTCTGGCCATTTCCCATGGGTCCCCTATCTTACATTTTCCTCCTCAAAAAAATTATGGAGTCCATAGTTAAGCTCTTTTCAAACTCCTTAAAGTTGAAAATATTGTCGAGTGACGTTGTTCCTTGTACACTTGTTAAATGGATGTGAAGCAACATCTGTTCTACACAAGGTCACCCCTTTTTTGGACTGAAAAAAACTACTTACAAAGAAAGGAATACTCTAGTCTACGGTCTAGAAGAGTTATGCTAAGTTGTGTTTTATACTTTTTCGGGCTCAGGGGTCTAAATTTACAAAAAGGGATGAGGGAGTCCATAGTTAAGCTCTTTTCAGACTCCTTAAAATTGAAAATATAATCGAGTGATCTTCTATCTCTCACACTTGTTAAAAAGGTTTTGAAGAGGTGTCCTTTTGGTATAAGTTTAAGCCTTTTTTGGATTGATTAGAATATATACATAAAAGGAACACTTTGGTACCATTATGACTAGAAGAGTTCTCATTGGTATGATTTTATTCTTTTTCAGTCCCTGGAGACTAAACTTACGAAAAAGAACATTATGGGAGGTTTACTTCCAAAAGTTGAGACATATCTGCATCTTCATATTGACAGCTCGTGATTTTATTCCTAATTCCAACTTCAACATGTTGTTATTGAACCAATTACCTATGCATTCCTATCATTTTCCAGCCTTGCAATTTATGGCTTTGCGACTCGACACCTTATCCCTAGAGGATACATTTCCCTGAGTGTCCTTATCCTGCACATTCTTTCCTTTCATTGAGCATAGGTATGTTCCTTGTGCTCTCAAGATGATTTGATTTCCGTTGACACTTATTTCCTCCACTGTACAATAAGCATTCTTTTATTATCTTTCAAGCTTCTGTAACATGAAAAAGACACAAAAACAAATGGGAAAAAATCTAATGTTTTTGGTAGAAGTCTTGTCGCCCTTGAAGAAAGAACAATATTGAGTCAATATCTCATCGTTTTGGTTTTAGTATGGATTTAGGAGACTTTTTATCACTTTGAGTTTTTCTCACTCAGTTTATTATTCTTCCAACTATATGGAGCGTTTGTTGATGCCTCCCGTGTCACAAATGTATACCAGTTTATAATCATGTTTCCCAAGTCCCATAATTTTTCGTGCTTATGTTCAAGGGAAAGTTTTAAACCTGTCTCGACCATTTTATAGTTAGCCGTTGACCTTGCAAGTCGAACTTCCCAAGCCAACTCTCATCATCACAAGTATCAGTATCTTCATCCAATCTCTTCCAAATATTTGTATTTCTTCCACCTATCATGATGGATGATGGAGGATGCCTTAATTCCTTCCTTCTAGTGGGTTACCTCCCATAGAATTTGACACATCTTGTTCTGGGAGAGGGATTTAGAGATATGTTTTGTACCTTGGGGCTTGTAGTCATCAGTGGCGGGTTCCCTTTCTATTTACAGTGGGAATACATCAATGTCCCCTACTTAATAGTTTCTACTAGGTGTTCGATGCCAACTCATCTATTCACACTTGTTAGATAGTACCATGGGTCCTTGAATCCCATCATCATTATCGATGGGTTTTCTCGTGTTTGTTAATGATATACATCAATGATTGGTAATAAAATCATGTCTCATTTTGTTTGAATTTGGCTTATCTATTCACATAGTGTAGACTTGTACCATGATAGATTGTTGTGAAGACTTCGAGTGAAGTACGAGCACCACCTCTTTTGTGCTCCTTTCTGACTCATATGGTGCCACCTCATAGACATTGGTACTTGCAGAGGATCAATTTGTTCATTCTATTGGGTTCAGATATCCTATGTTCTTGATCTTGATACATATCTCCATTGTGTATATATTCATGGCTATGATCTACTTTGACATGGATCCACTGTGTATTCTTTGTGGAAATGATTTCTACTTTATATTTATCACATGGATCCATTGTGTATTGTTCTTCACCATGAAAATTACTTATACTTTCAGATGTACCATAGATCCACAATGTAGCTTCTTTGGCGGCCATGATTTATCACTCCTTAGCATGGGTATGCTTGACTTGGGAAACAAAACTCTTGCTTGATGTTTGTTGATTGTTATTTATTTTTGTATCAGTTGTTTGGGAACCTCCATGGATACTTCGATGCATCCTTTCATATCATAGTTCATAATATATTTAGGCCATCATTTTTCCCTTCTGACCTCACACATTAGGGGGCATCTGTTATAGCACAAAATTCCACACTTATGCTTTTGTGCCATTGCCTAACCCTTTCCCAATGATTGCTATAATTTTCCCTAAAAGTCACCTCCAAAATCATCTAAAAAACATGCTTTAAGAGCATATCCATGGATTTCTCTAGTGCAACACACGGACATCCATGCCTTTCCTCACTACAACCCATGGATGACCTCATTTTTGGTGAAAAATAAAATAATCCTTTGTTTTCAGGTGGGTGTTTCGTTTGGGCTCGTTTCCCAACGATCCCTACCTATACATAACGCAATCTAACTCCACAAATATCTATGGGAAGATATAAAACAACCATAGAGGGATAAATATGAGAACACAAGTCCCTTGGTGCAAAGTTGTGGTTCCAGCATCTAGCAAGCCTCCTTTCCCTATATTCTCTGAGAAACATCCCGTTTAATATGGAAACTCCTTTTCTAGAGATTATTTCTCCTTTTATGTGACTATAGCATGTCTCCTTATCCCTATCTGATTCATTGAGAGAAGTCTTTATTGGTTGAGTTGAGTCTTGAGTATTTCCAGAGGAACCCAAATAGTTGGCTTCAAGATGGTGCTTAAGGATGGACAAGGTTGTAACTTACTTTTTCCACTTGTTGGTAATAAAAGATCTCAGTTTCTCCAATATTTGTCTTCATTGTACATTTATCTTTATGTTTACTTTGAATCTGACGTAGAACATGAAAATTTTCATGATCGTATAACTACTTTTGTCATAGCCTTATTTTTGAATCTATCTTCCAGGTTGATTCTGATAGAAGATCATGAGCTCTTTAATGAATTGGAGCAGGGACCGAAATCAAATGTTAGAACAAGGTGCACCTTCTTTTCTCCTCTCTATCCCTACTTTATCATAATTAAAGTAGTTATTTTCTTTGGTTTTTGTTTGTTTTTCATTGTGGGGAGACGACTATCTCGTTCACTTGGTCTTTCTCTACTGTGATTACGACCCACAATCATAGGGGGAAAATATCTTAATCAAGAGGTGACTAGGTAGTCATAATGGGCATGTAACATTGCTTGTTGGAGCTATAATTTCATGGAGAATTAGGTTGTAGGTCCGTGAATATGATTATGTGCAATAAATTTATAAAGTGAGCAAGTAAGTTGTTATTATGAGAATTTGTGTTGTAATTGTAAATTCCTAGAGTCCCCAGTAGATATATTTCCTAGATAACCTATGTTGGAGCCCTAGAGGGAAGTGGGATAACTTGAGGGACTACATGGCAGAGAATAGGATCCCATTCCTTGGGTTGTGCGGGTTGAGGGGAAAGAGAGTTGGTGGATTGGAATGAATGTACAAATTAGCTTGTTGTGAAAGGTCAATAGCTATCCTTAGGAACCACCTTCTTCTTATGGATTCCTAGCCTAGGCTCAGGGGTGACTTGTTATTGAGAAATGGAGTAGCAATTCTAAGTTTCGGTGGATTGTTTCTCCTCTACTATTGATTGCATATTTTGAAAGATAAGTGTTCTTATTTATTATGTTATTTTGTTAAATGTTGAGTTAATTTATTGTTCATTCTATTATGAAGTTTTTGAGTATTTATATGTTTCTATGAGTATGATTAATTGGTTGCATTCACATTTTTTATTTTTTTGTTCGATGCATGTGCATCAATTATCATGTTGCATGCTTTTTTTGGGAAAAAATGCTCTGCAACTAGGTTTAGGGTTTAGGGTTCTCAACCGCATTTCCACAACTCTCGCCCCGCTGGGGCTCATGTCTCTGAAGGAAGGAGGGCCGAACGACGCCTCTTACAGCTAGGCCACCGCAAATGGAAGCTCTGGAGAAGGTTTAAAATGACCGACCTTTGATCCCCCACCAGATCTACGCTCAAAACTTTTGACGAAAGGAACCTTCAAAGATCGGGAGATGGATATTGATCCAGAGAACGCGGCTACACCCGCTACAGCGTCAACTCCATGGATGCTAGGCAAATGCATCCCACAAGCGCCACATGCCCCGAAATAAATCATTAGCTCACCATGCATAGAAGAACAAAAGAAATATATGAGAGACTACGCCCTAGTAGGAAAATTCCTAGGGCTTTGGCCTTCAGAGCGGGATCTGATCAAATGGATACAATATTGGTGGAAGCCAAAAGGACACTATGAACTACAACTGGGTTCCAAGGGTTTCTTCACAATCATATTGCACAACCTCGAGAACCGCAATCACATTTTTGATGGAGGGTCTTATTTCTATAACTCAATAGGACTCTTCTTAAGATTCTGGACCGAGAAGTTCAGCCCTGAAAAGGAAGATTTTGCCCATGCACCAGTATGGATTAGAATATACTCTCTCCCCTAGGAATTCTGGCTGCAAGAGGTTTTGGTTGGTATAGGTAATACCATCGGAATTTATGTTAAGTCTTCAGAGGCCACCAAGCAGAGGTGATATACATCTTATGCACGCATCTGTGTCTACCTGAACATAGCCAAGCCGCTACCAGGATCCATAATTCTCGAATACCATGATGAGGATTGGACCCAAACCATCGACTACGAACACATTCCGTTAAAATGCAGGAAATGCCATGAGCACGAACATCTTTTCAGAGAGTGTCGCCTCAATGATGCTCACAAATAAGGGAACCCATAAGGTGGCAAAGACAAGGATGGCTTCGCTCAACCAGTAGGAAAAAGAAGACAAGGAGGATGAAAGAAACCAACCCAAGTAAGTAAGGATCCTTCCACTAGTAATAAATATGCAATACTACAAGATCAACCAGAGAATCCATCAACCTTCATAAACCCCAATGAACTCCACACGGATAATATTCCCCAATCTATGAGCCAAGGGGAAGAACGACCATCACAGGGGAAGGAATCACATCACCCTTTCCTAGACCCTACTGTGGACCAGTAAGATTTTCTAGAGATAGAGGATGGTGACGCTGAAATGGAGCTAGAAGAGCAAGAACTGGCTGGGGTGGATCTGGAGCACCTCGAACACGCCTACAGGCATAAAAAACTGTACACCATACCTAGGGATCAATTACGAAAGGTGCACAAGGTCTTCCTTAACTCCTCCACTGGATCCACAACTCGATCCAGCAAGGGCTTGGGAATACAGGGCAATCAGTCAAAGAATCAGAGAAAAACTCAGAAAGATGAAAAGAAAAGAGGAAGGAAGTCTACCAACAAGATTATACAAGAAATAGCCCACTTCATGGTAAACTCAGAGAAAATCCACCTTATCTCGGACAACTTTCCTCCTCTCCCCACCCCCCCCGTCATCATGAAGATTATCTCCTGGAATATAAGAGTCTTCAATGGACGTAGCAAGCAAAAAATGCTACGAGATCTGATCTTCGCATAAAAACCAGACATATTATTATTACAGGAAACAAAGTGCACAACTAAAGATATTGATAGGCTACTCCCCTACTGTTGGAAGCAAGGGGAAGGAATTTCAACTATAGCCATAGGTACAACTGGAGGACTGGCTATCCTCTGGAACACCAACTCATTGCTAATGGAGAACTTTATCACTACCAAGTGGTCCATCACTGCAGATTATAGGCTTATTGGTTCTAACAAGCCTGGACACCTGACCAATGTCTACGGCCTGACCAACCCAAGGGATAAGAAAGCCTTTCTCAGGAACTTGGAATACCTATCCAATCTAACTAGGCACAACAAATGGATTGTTGGTGGAGATTACAATCTCATACGCAGTCTGGAGGAAAAAAAAGGGGGATCAAGATGCCTGGATCAGGATTCCAATGAATTCAAGAGCCTCATAGACAACCTCAACCTCATCGACCTGGAAGTCATCAATGACAATTATACTTGGACAAATAGAAGAACCGGATCACACCAAATCACCTGCAAACTAGATCAATTCCTCATCTTTGACTCCCTTATGCTGGAAGGAACAACTCTGGAAGCTAGCATTCTAAATTTCCCTGGCTCGGATCACTGGCCCATTCAACTATGGTTGGATGTGCTAGCCACTCCAGGGAAAAAACCCTTCAGGTTTGAACAGTTTTGGCTCAACCATCCAGATTTCCAAGGAAAGATCCAGGATTGGTGGAGAGAGGCAGAGGTCCCCCGCGGCTCCAAGATGTACAGATTTCAGCAAAAGATAAAGAACCTCAAACAAAAACTCAAACTCTGGAATAAGCAAATCTTTGGAAATATCTTTGACTCCCAAAATTAGCTGTTAGAACAAATGGGTGCGATTCAAAATCAGATCTGGTTGCAAGGGTTAACAGACGAGCTTAAAACCCAGGAAGCAAAAGCAAATGAACAACTGGAGGCCAGAAAAGGACAAGAAGATATTTTATGGAAACAAAAATCACGCATCCAATGGCTCAAGGAGGGGGATCGAAACACCAAATTATTTCACAGAACCGTCATTCACCAGCGTCATACTAATAGAATTACACACTTAACCTCCACCAATGGTGAGCCCATTTATTCCCATGAAGACCTGGAGACGACACTGATAGACTATTACAAAGATCTCCTCACAGAACCATTCCCGGACAGATCTGAGGCCATAGCTAAGGTCACGTAGCATGTGCCCTCCCTTGTCACTCCAGAGCAAAACTCAGCTCTACTCCGACCTATTACAATTGAGGAGGTGGATCAAGAGCTTCAAGACACCCCCAAATGCAAAGCACCTGGCCCCGATGGCTTCACCAACGATTTTTTCCACCATTGCTGGCCGTTGATTAGGGTAGAGGTGTGGGAAATTATTGAAGACTCCTGATCCACAGGACAAGTCCTTCAGGCTCTCAATGCGACTTTCCTCACCGTCATCCCCAAAGAGGGGTAGGATCACCATCCTAAGTAGTTCAAACCCATAGCCTTCTGCATGAAGACTCAAGCCCATCTTACCAACAATCATCTCTCTGGAGAAATCGGGCTATGTTTATGGCAGACAAATCCTGGACAACGTCATCCTAGCTCATGAAGTGATCCACTCTTTGTAGAAGACCATAACGCCAGGTATGCTCCTTAAACTAGACCTTTCTAAAGCCTTCAATAAGATAAGTTGGGACTACATGCGGGAAATGCTCCTTGCCTTTGGCTTTGATAGGCTCTGGGTGACTTGGATTCTGAATCTGACCTCCTCGGATTTTTTTTCCATCCTTATCAATGGTGTTCCCTCTTTCCCCTTTTCCCCTTCCAGAGGAATTAGACAAGGATACCCTCTCTCCCCGTTCCTCTTCATCATTATGGCCGAAGGTCTTAGCTGCTCTATTCACGCAGCTGTTGCAAACAACTTATTGATAGGTCTACCCTTGCATGGCATCTGCGCCCCTATCTCGCATAGCCAATTTGTGGACGACATGCTTTTGATGGGTTCCCCAACAACACGCGAAGCCAACTGCCTCCTCTCGATCCTTAAAACCTTCTATGAAGCCTCAGGATTGGATTGTAACAAAGATAAATCCCAAATCTTCTTCTTCAATACGCCCCCTCTGATTCAGCACCATGTCTCTGATATCTTGGGTTTTAACAGAAGCTCCCTTCCATCCAAATACCTTGGAATCCCCCTGATTGATAATTCCCTCAGTAACTCCTCTTGGGAACATCTCCTTTCTTCGATTACCAAGAGGTTATCTTCTTGGACCCTCAGATAATAAGTAGTTATCTCAATTATGCTTCACAGAATATTAAGGTACTAGGAAGTAATCATATCAATGATACCAAGTGAAGTAGGGGAAACAACGTATAGACTAAATTGGATGGCGGGGGAAGGACATTCCAATTATAGAACCAAGACACATTAGTGGCTGACATGCCATCATCCCTCCTCGATTAGTCAGATTGGTTCACCGGAGTCAAGTTTATCACCGACCGCTAAGCCAATTGGTAAGGCCTGGCGTGGAGCACCGGGCATGCAGGCATTGCTATTTCACAATCATTGATTGTGATGAAAACATCGAGTGCTTTATCTCTCGGTTCTAAGCGCAATTAGATGGTCCTACTAGTTCTAAACCTTCCTAGTTGTCTCATTCTCCTTCAAGCAATTCTTCAAGCCCTACCCATCTACACCTTCTCGACACTTGCTGCTCCAAAGTTTGTCCTCACAACCATTAAAATCTTACAGAGGAACTTCCTCTGGAAAGGCCTCAACACAGGGAAGAAAATAGTGTTGATCAACTGGGACAAACTCTACCAACCCAAAGCACAAGGAGGCCTTGGATTATGGGACCCCTTTATCATGAATAAAGTCCTAAGAGCCAAGATATGGTGGTGATGGCTAAAAAATCCCAAGGATCTCTCGGCAAGGCTCTCGAGGAAGAAATATGCACTAGATGTGGCGGAAAAGAACTTAATACGATGGAATGGGGACAACCCAGGATCCTTAATTTGGGAAACGACTAAGTAGAATAGACATCTAGTTACCCAACATGCTTTTTAGGAAATTCAAAATGGGAAAACAACCCTCTTCTGGAAAGATTCTTGGCAGCAATGGCCAATTTTCGACCACGAGGATTGGGCTGAGCATATCAGCACCCAAGTTACACATGCAGGCCTGAAAAAAGTACTTGATTATTGGAAAGACAATCCCCCAGAAGACACCTGGCATTGATGGCACCTAAACAGGGAACGCATGAACCTGGGAGCGCACGTGGATATGAGACCCTGGCAGGATGAAATGTCCAAAAGGAAAATCCCCAAGCTCACAGGAGAGGATATCCTTCGATGGGGATATTCTCCAAGGGGAACTTATAGTATATGATAGGCCTATCACATCAAAACTCAATCAGACCCTCCACCTACAAGGAAAGTATGGAGCAAAATCTGGAATCTTAAACATTGGCCTAAAATCACCCTCTTCCTCTGACTCGTCACCCATTCGAGCATTCTCACCTGGGATAACCTCTCAAAAAGAGGTTTTGCTGGGCTGTCTATCTGTATTATTTGTGGAGAGGCAGATGAAACCATGAATCACCTCCTCAATTCCTGCTCTTATACTGCTCAAATATGGGATCAAAGTGCGCTTATTATGCGTACCTCGGACCGCAAAAGAGACAACATCATTGATACAATTACGGACTGGAGGGACCAATTGTTCCAATATTCCCTCCTAAATTGTATATGGAAATTACTTCCCGGTTTCATTCTTTGGAAGGTATGGAAAGAAAGAAATAGGAGGCTTTTCAGGAATTCTTCCCTCCCATGGCACCACAGCTGGAACCAATGTGGCCTCAATATTCTGGAAACTCTCAACCTTCAGCTCTGGACTGAGAAAGACTTGATCAACAACCCCTCAGAACTCCTGATCCTTCAGTACCGGAAGACCTCCACAACTCATCACCCTCTTTCCCCCTCTTCTTCTCCCCCCCTCCCAGCAACTCCTCCTCTTGGTCCACCCCCCCNCCCAGTCGACTTCATCAAGCTCAACTTTGACGGAGCCTCTAAAGGCAATCCATGAGCAGTGGGTTACGGAGTAGTTTTCTGCAACCACCATGGACACATCATTCTCATTAATGCAGGATCCCTTGGTTATACCACGAAAAATGTAGCGGAACTTTGGGGGCTCATTAGAGGACTGCAATTAGCCATCGAGCACAATTTCACCAAGTTGATTATAGAAGGAGATTCTCAAATCATCATCAATCTCTTCAGCATAATTTTAAATGGAGCAGGCCCAGAAGGAATATCATGTAGTTGGAGACTCTCACATGGGCTAAAGACTATCATGGATCTGCTACAACCCAATCAGGTTGTTATACCTGCTCATATCAGGAGAAAGGTGAATCAAGTTGCAGATGAACTGGCTAATCTAGGGACCAACTGGCATGGACCAGAACTCCTTTGCAAAATGTCCCTCAACCCTGATCACCCTGTTCTCCAGCAATGTATCTGCAAAGCTGTGGAAGTGGACAAACCTCCGGATGGGGTGTTAGTGCGACCCAAATGTTGCAAAGAGGGAGAGAGATCAGTCCAACAAGATAGGGATCCATGTGACGAGTGCATGCCAATGACAGCCGCCTTGACCCTGGATTAAGTCGACTTCATGTCGCTACAACACCATTAACTCTAGTGCGTCCGACCCTCATTACGAACTTCCTTATGGATTTTTTTTCTGCAATTGCTTCTCATCCTCGCTCGCAGGCCGACTTTTACATCCCTTCGCTGCCCTAGTCTGGACTAACCTAGACTTTCATGGTGTTCATACCCCTTGGCCCTCTCCAGGCTCTCTACATTTTCCTGGAGCACTTAGTCATTTTCTGCCTTCAAACGAAGAAAACTATGCTGCGTCAAAGAGGACGGCCACAAAGAGGCTCTCCATAGCATCCTCCTCGGCCCTGAGCCTCTGTTTCTTCCCCTGGTTCACCCTACATGATCTCCTCACCACCTCTGCTACCTGAGCTATCACCTCTTGCGTCCTCCACCCTTCCTGCCTCTCGGTTCGAATGCTTAGCCATTACTGACAGCTCGTTGGGCTCTTTTTCGCGATATCTTTCCGTCCCACCGAACTCCAGAACCATCAAACCTTCCCTTGCACCGGTAGTTGGCTCCTCATGGCCTCCCATGGGGGTGCCACCTCCTTTTCGAAATGCCCGAAACAATGCATACGCATCTACCGAATCCATCCTTGACTCATAGTTGAAAGAAAGTTTAACCATTCTCTATGGTTTGGTCTTCGAACTCCATCAGGGAATGGAGGACCTCCAATTCTGACTGTATATTATGGATGGAAAGATCTCGACCCTCCTTCAGATTTTATCCACCTTCTAGGATACTTTCCCCTCCACTCCAGAATGCACGTCTTCAGCAGAGGAAACCCATGCAGAGAGCGACGATAGGAATGCTCAACCGCAACGTTCAACAGAGGTCGTTGTGGAGTAGGTCAAGCATGAGGACATAGAGGCTACGACAGCTACAGGCCAGCATGTGTACAGTCCGCCTAGAGACGCCCTGCCAGCTGCCAACAGGGACGAAAGAAATGTGGATGCTGACATGCATTTGGAAGGAAAAGGGACACCCATTGAAGAGTAGCCTTAGTACGCGATCGTTCTAGCCACCTGGCCAAGTTACTCACCAAGGGTATGACCCCACAGGGGTTCTTTTCTTTTTAATAGTTTCTTCTCTTAGCTGTAGCTTAGTCAACTTAGTTATATTCTATAAGACTGTTAGACTATCAAATACTAGACCTACCTGGCTAGATGAACTAAATTCCCCTCTATTGGGACAGTTCAGTAACTATAGTGCGGTTGTTTTCAAGTTTTTGTACCTCTGGTCTAGTTTTTTGAAGGCCCTTTATATATAAAATCTCTTACCTACAAATTTTTTTTTTATCATGTTCCATGCATTTGACTTAATGGACATCATAATTTGTTTGTTGGGTTAGTAGTGGGTGTGCTATAGAATGGTATCAAATCGATGCTTTCAACACCAAGCCTGCATGGTGATGGCCCTAGGAATAACAACAATAATAAATTTGTATCCTTGGATTCTTACTTTACTTTTTCAACTTGAGGTTCATACAAAATTTAGAGGTGTTGTGTAATGTACAGTAGTAGAATTTGGAAAATAAATGACTACGTGACTAAATATTTTAGTCATGACATGCAAAAATGAATAAATTTTACTATTGTTTGAAACATAGTTACAAATGAATCAATATATGACTAATTTGATTATCGGGAAAAAACACACATCTAAATAATTAGTCACATAAATAACAACGACTAAATAAATGACTAATTTGATTGTTAGGTAAACACTGTTGGATTACTAAGAGGGGGGGTGAATCAGTAATAGAGCAATTTAATCCCTTTTAATCATATAATCCAAGTGCTATATCAATGAAGCATTATTATCCAATAACTGCAGAGTAAATAGGCAATGAACAAATGAACAATCATACACATACACAGTACACCAGTGTTTTACGTGGAAACCCAAATCGGGAAAAAATCACGGAATGCTTTTTCTTATATGTCTTGAAGAATTACATTCATTGGAAGCACCAACTTCCTTTGTTTTCCAGCTGCAACTGGAAGGAGGCTCCAACCCCCTAGTTTCTCAC
>SNQJ01S0016047.1:45184-60616 GCA_010110895.2 Picea sitchensis
ATGAGAAAGATCAAAGACTAATATCGGGATTGTTTTCATTTTTACGCAAGCTTAAAACAAAACAAAACTATGCTTGGGATAGATTTTATTTTTACACAAGCTTAAAACTAAAAAAAACTATGCTTGGACCTGGTTTCCTTTTTACACAAGCGTGAACCAGAGGAAGCTATGCTTGAGGTAGGTGGTTTCATGTTAACACAAGATTGAACCAGTGAAAACTATGCTTGAGGTAGGTTTCATTTTTACACAAGCTTGAACCAGAGAAAATTGTGCTTGGGGTAGGATTGGTTTCATTTTTAGAAAAGATTGAACCAAAGTAAAAACTATGCTTGCGACTTCCCAACGCATTATCTAGGGATGGTTGGTACTTTTCCCCCAGCTTAAGAAGCTAGCGAAATTTTTGACCCTTTTAGGATTTGTAAGGGTAGCCATATTCTTAAATATTTCCATGGTCTATCCAAGGTTGTAGAAGCATGGTCTACACACCCACATCATCCCATGTCTCCCACCTCTGAACAACATGTTGTTGACCTACTATCAACTAGTCAGGATATCATTGGGAAGAAGAAAAGTAGAGTCAATTTCCCTTGTAGGTTATGCAGAGGGATTCATCAAACCCACATTTTCCCTCGTATGGACGAAGCCTTGAAATTATTGGAAGACATGAATGTTTCCCAACCTCAACTTACAACTGCTTACAGTAGGCTTACTCTCAAAGCACCTGTATTTGATGGAATGATCAATATGGTCCTTCCGTCGATCATTCAAGTTGATCAAGTAGTCAATCTGGTCACGTCCTTAGTTGAACAACTTGAAAAAGTGGTCGATCTTATCCCATCCTTGGTCAATCCCACTCTCTCGTTAGAGAGTGAAACCCAAGCGGTTGATCTATTTCCATCCATCGACCCCATTCTCCCCATGGAGAATGCAACCCAAGTGGTCGATCTAATCTTGTCATCGATCGATCCTACTCTCCCGCTAGAGAGTAAACCAGATACTACCCACATTTTTCTCATTTCTACAAAATCTACCATGCTAGGGGAATTCCTCCTTCTCCCATGGAACCCCCTCCAAGTAATGAGGCCATCATTTTTTATTGGGGTGAGCTAACTGGACCTTATCTTCCCTCTCACATTCCTTTCAATATTAAAATAAAGGTTTGTGGTCAGGATTTTCCTTAGACACCGATAAATGAAGGTCTGTCCGTTAGTATTTTGTCCTCTATTTCTTGGCAAGCCTTGGGTTGTCCTCAGCTTGCGCTAGTTATCCATAATTTGTTAGCTTTTAACAAAATAACTAGTCACCATTTAGGATTCCTTCCCTAGTTTCATGAAACTTTACGAGGGAAAACTTTCTTTATTGATGTTATGGTAGTCCAAGACCCCTTGAATTTTTATTTACTCCTTGGATAAGATTATGTCTATGCCATGAAATCTATTGTCTCCACTCTTTTTTGTGTGATATATTTCCCTCACAATGGAATAATTGTGACTATTGATCAAATTTCATTTGTGGTTCCTGACTTTATTACCAACCCAACAACCTCCCTGAACGATTCTCATATGCAGAAGGTATCTCCCCTGCCACAGGTCAATTATGTGGCATTATCTCCCATGCCTTCAACTGTCGATGAAGATGAGACTCTCACTGTAAGCTCAGTCTCTTATGAATTAGATCTAGTAGTTGAGATGGTGATCTCTTCAATGGTATTTTATATCCTTCTCTCATTACCCTTTCACAGCCCTCGACATGTGCTCCTTCCAAAGTGTGTTTCTTTCATCCCGTGAAGATCTCTTGGAAGCCATGACTAAGTTTTGTCCCTTGACATGGTGTCCTTTTGGAGCAATGTCCTCTTGGAAGCCATGATCAAGAAGAGAGATTTGAGAATGTTTTTCTAATTTCAATCTCATTAAAAAATGAAACCAACTATGAGGATATTTTTTCATCTCCATGTAAACCTCGTTAAAAATGAAACAAAGGTTACGAGCATAGTACCTGTTGTTGTGTAAAGCTCATTAAAAAATGAAATAGATATTCTCCCCTCTTCAATTGAGTCAAGTACTTCGTTACATATAGTATTTGAAGCTTCATTTCATCTGCCTATGTTGTTGGATGAGACGAATCTTGGGGGGAAATGATTCTAGCCTCTGGACTTCATGATGAAGTTAAACCACTAGCTTCTTGAGATGGGGGAAAAGTACCAACCATCCCTGGATAATGCGTTGGGAAGTCGCAAGAAAAGTTTTTACTTTGGTTCAAGATTGTGTAAAAATGAAACCTACCTCAAGCACAATTTTCTCTAGTTCAAGATTGTGTAAAAATGAAAACACCTACCTCAATCATAGTTTCCTCTGGTTCATGCTTGTGTAAAAATGAAACCAGTTCCAAGCATAGTTTTGTTTAGTTTTAAGCTTGTGTAAAAATAAAATCTATCCCAAGCATAGTTTTGTTTTATTTTAAGCTTGCGTAAAAATGAATCAGACAAATCAGTAAGTGCAGACACAAACTAATCTCCCTAGTTCCACCCCAGAACTAGAACAAAACAATACATAATATAAAACTTCCCCTAAGTTTTAATTATCAAGCATACTAACTAACAAGAGATAAATGACATACCTTTTAAATGTCGTTTGTCCTTGTTGGTGTCATCCTCGCTCTGTTCTAAGGATTATGGGATGTTGAACCTGTAAAAATACCGAAGCCAATGAAGTGAAATCAACAATGTATACTTGAAAAAACCTATGTATGTGATCAAGGAGTCATACAATAAAATAAGAACAATTTAATGGGAAAGAAATATATCATTGTATTAGAAATATGAAAAGGAGAATACCACTGATTCCTTGATGTTGTAGGGTCCCTTCCAACAGTTCCCTGCTTCCCACACACTTCGGATCCATGGATTTTGAGACTGTAGATCTGACAGTCATTCACAATCTCTCTTGACAAACAAATCAGAAGCCTATCATAATCCATTATGTTGTAAGCTAGTTGAATTCATCTACAAGCTCTATTCCAAAAGCTCACCCCAAAATCTTCAAGCTAAATTTCCCCATGAGAAATCCCCTCCTTTTATAAGATGAAAAGGATAGGGTGAGGAGGTTAGGATGATCCCATGATATCAAGGATGCAACTCAAATCCAAACTGATCAGAGGCCACCTCACTCTCGAGGCTTCTATTCTAGAAACGTCGCGAAGATGCTCTTTTTCTTCGTAAAAAAAATCATCACACCCTTAATATTGAGAAACCTGGGACAACGTCTTAGGAAATTGTGGTGCAACCTAATTCGATCCTAAATTTTCACACCCTTAACACTGAGAAATGTGCCATGATCCCTTTTTATAAGATTTTTACAAGGGAAAAGATAATTTTCATCTTTCTAGGAAAATGTGTCTTCATTTTTCTTAAGGGATCCAGGAAATTGATCCTTCTAACGAAAAAGGATAGGTGTACATCATTAATAGTCATAGGGGTGATGAAAATAATGTGTAACATGAGAGTGCGTTGGAAATATAGGAAAACTAGCGTCGGAAATAGAGAAAAACCAATGGCGATGAAAAACAGTTACAAAGTGGACAAACTGCAGCAGAGCAGTTGGAAAGTGGATAAGCCTAATCCACTTAGGGTTAGGGTTTTGGTGATGGATTTGTCCCACTCATTGTATAAGTAGAATGTATTAGGACTATGAAAGGAGTGATTTAATTAGTCATTTATGCAGTCATATGGTAGATTGGATAGAAGTTCTCAGTTTTGTGAGGACTATTACGATATGTGGAGATCAATTGTAATGGAGGAAGAAATGTACAGTGCGCGACACTAGATTTTGCATGAAGAACAATAAAGAGTTGAAGCGACTCATATTTGTGGATGTTTCCCCAGGAGGGGGTGAACCATGGTATATCTGGGTTATGTGTGTATGTGTGCAGTAATTTTTATTATATTTTCTTCAATGAGTTTATGTTGAGCAGGCTTAATGATAAAAGAATTAATACTATGCACTAAGGATAAACTAATGAACTTTGTGGAACAACACTAATGGATGAATGTCATAGTTAGTATGCATATATAAATATTATGTTACAGTAAAATAATAGATGTCATTTATTATATGATGTTACAATGGTTCATGAACTCTGTTGGAATAGTTTTGTCACTGGTCAGAAATAAGATCCTTCTAGGTTTAGCAGAATAAATGAGTATTCGAGAGCTAGTTGTTGAGTAGATATAATATCCCTAAGAGTGAAGCACATCCCATCACATGGTTGCAAACATATGAGTCATGCATCCACCCATTGAATCCATCTCATATGAGACTACGCAGTGCACTTTATGCGATGTGTTTCCTTCTGGTATCCAGAAGGGTCGATGATTGAGGGGTTGTTGGTAATCCTGTAGTTAGAACCTAGGTCATCCCATAAGTAGCCAACACTTTCTCCATTAGGTACAAGTTAGGTATTATGGTGAGTGTCATTTCAATATTTGAGGAATTTGAGTTTGTTGCATCTAGTAATTCTTTGATCATGTGACATTTTCTTAGACATTATGCTCTTTTTCCTGTTTCACCTTGGTGGTTGACATTGCACCCTAGTAAGTGAGTCACCCTTAGGAATATGTATGCTACTAGGAGGTCCCTTGGACAAGTCATTGTGTCATTCCTGACCATACTTTCCACTTTCCATACTTCATCCCCTCATCTCCTCACCTTTTGGATTTTTTAGGTGTACTGACCCAAGAAGGGGTTGTCCCTCACTTCATCGAAAGAAGGGGTTGAAGGAACATAGGCTTGTGGATGGAAAAATATAAAATCCTGATTATGAACCTTCCAGATGCTCACCCAAAGATGTCTTGAGAGAAATGAAAAGCCTCTCCTTAAAAAGCAAAGACCTGCAAAATAAAAATAACATTATATAGATGTCCCCACTTGTTGAAGTGTGTACACTCATGCGATGTCCCTTTATTTCCTTGCATATGGCACTCTGTGTACCTATAGCTTCAAGTGGTCTTGTCGTACTTCCCTCCAACATAATTGATTCACCAATAGGGAGTACCTAAGGTTTTGGACTATTAATTAATTAATGGAAATGAATGTGCTTGGAAAAAGGATGCAATGAAAATGAAGATGCATCACACCCTATACAAAGGCACCCTTAAGTGAGACACTACAACCCCTTGTATTTCATGAACTCCATGGCCAAAAATTTCCCCTCATCCATAACACATCATCCACGTGACTTAGAAGGAGGTCCCATTTGGAAACACCCCTAAATGTGAGGAACGATTCAACCAATAGGTCATTTTTTCAACCCTCCCTTACTCAAACTTGGCAAATTGCATAGGATCTTTGAGCATTAGTTTATTTTGATGAGGTAGTTTGGATGTACTTGATTGAATGGATATTTTATTGATTTTATTTACTCATCATGATGCTTTGAATTGATATCCTTGGAGGGCATATCCATTTGCCTTTGAAGGACCCAATTGGTGGATAGATTGGAGGAACAAGCCTATCTTGGGCTTCCATGGGAATTGAAGCCCACAGGTTGGATGCCAGGGCCCACATGCTGGATAAAGAAGACTAGACTTTGGAGGCCTAGAATACACCTTGGATGACCTCACCATTCCCTCACAGGTCAAATGACTTTCTTTGGAGGCCAAAAATGTCACCTTAAGGGGATTGACATCATGCATGAGGGAGTTATGAGTGGTGATGAGGAAATATGGCATGTTTTGAAGCAAGGAGGATTTGAACCATGAATAAAAGGCTTGGATGAATGACATGTGGACTTTGGAGGCCTATCCATGCATCCCCAACTCTAACGGCTTGCTCCAAGTGCCAAATCGTTTCCCTAAATATGTGTGGCGTCTTGTGTTAGGGTTTTCTTATGTGAAAATTAGGATTTAAATATTATTATTTGGTTTAAGGGGTGATATAAGGGTTGTTGACCCGCTGTCTTATGTTTTACCCTAATATATGTGGACAAACATACTTGAGAACTTTTTGTATAAATAGAGTTGAACTCTATTTCATTTTTAACATAACTCTCCCATTGTGAGAAGTACTTGGATACAATTTTTGCTATTCTTTGGAATTTGCTCTCTCCTTTGCACTTTGTTATGGTTTTCTTTGCTATTGGTGGAAGGAAATGGTGTGCTACCTCCTATGAAGTTTTTCTCTTGCATATTGGTGGATAATTCTTGGTAAAGTGGAAGTTTCTCTTGTTAATTCTTGCTCTAGGTGAAGAGTTGTATCCTGTTATTGTCTCTTTTTCTTGGTTGCAAGGTTAAATAGTTATATTTATTGGGGAGTATAAGTGGATACAACCCCACTAAGGTCATCAATATTTGTCTTGGAAATAATTTTTTTCTTAAGGTAGCGCTAGAAGAAGTAAAAGGGCTTCACCCTCCTAGCACTTCGTAGTTAGATTTACTTTCCTTGGGGATTAACAGGGTTTACACCCCCAAGGAAGTAGTATAGTTAACTCATTTTTGAATCCATATCCAAATATTTAAAGAACTAATCATTTTCATTTTTCATTGGATAAATAAAATTGTTTCATTGGGATACGTGAAAACACGAGACAATCAAATTGTTTAAATTGTAATATCTTCTTGATGTTCTAGGCTTGTCATAGCCACTAGGGAATCATATTTAGATAAGTACTTATTTCTGGTGTTATAAAATTTCATCTACTACCATTAGGACTGCAAAAACCCTAATATAAACTTCAGAATAACTCACTCTTCAACCATTGAAAGTTGTTAAAAGTTTGCCACATTAATCTACTAATCTTAGTGCATGTTTTGGGTGGTTTTTTTGTAAGTTTTAGTGGTTTATTTTTCTGTTGTAACACTTTGTTTTATACATCCACAAGGATGCAAAAGTATCTCTACAACACTCTTTCATTTCATCCTTGTTTCATGCTAAATTCTTTCTCTTTCATACTTGATCTAAACTAATGTTTGCTAGCTTGTCTCTTGTTTATTATATCCGAATTTTAGCATATTTATATGCAACTCTTACTATCTTTTTGTTGCTGATATATTTTATTGTTTATTGCTTCATTTATGGACAAAAATATTAAGTTTCTTGTCCACCTAACATTATACATATATTCGACTTGTTTTTGTGTCTCGAGCAAGTACATCACTCTTCACAGGGACTCTTACCTCTTGGAAACCTTCGGCTACCACCAAGACCTCATTCAAGACCTTTTCCATGCTTAGTAACTTGACCTATAGGGGCATCCATTCATACATCTCACTTTCCATCTCATTTCCCCCTAGGGTCACCAATATTGCCCCTTGAGGTGATTGTTTCATCTCTAAAGTGATGGGAATACCTTCCTAAGGTCACAGTGGGTAGGTGTTCTCAAAGTTGTCGCCACTTGTTGGTTGGGTCGGGATTTCCCAAACCCACTACTTGTGCGATAACATTTTGGATTCATTGTCGGGGAGAATATTGAATCCTCTTACAAACCCTAACGACACTTTGGAAAGCTATCCCAAATCCTTTCCCTGGCTTTCCTTGTAACTCCACTTGAAGGATGTTACCTTTTGCATCCTTTGATGAACCTTGGCCTCATCTGGTGACTCCATTGAGGTGTTACCCTAAGTAGTGGAACCATGGCCTCACGAGACTTACCATGGGATTTCCATAAGGTGTATCCTTCTCTTGATGTTCATAATGTCTCTGGTAATTTGAATCATTAATCTACAGAGTGGAACGAAAATTTCCCAAAATTTGATGGTGATCGAGCTCTATTAGTCACCTATGTATTGAATTATATGAAGTATGCTTTGAGGTTAAATGTGCTACATGAATATGTGTTGATGAAAATTTTTGTATCTTCACTAGAAGCAAGTCAAAGGAATTAGCTTGCACACTCATGTAATCCAAGGATTATCCCATCTTCTACAAAGTTGGTTGAATAATTCCTCAGGCACTATTAGGAAGCTAGCCATAATCTGCAAGACACTTTGCAAGAGCTCAAAGATTATCTTCGGAGAGAATGTTTTCCTATTAATGAGGATCCTGATGAAGTCTCTCATGTTGAATATCCAAACAAGGCATTCAATGAAGATGAAGTGCTTATATATAACCTCCCACTTGATGAAGACATGCATACCTCTGCTTCTCCTGCATATCGAGAAGAAAGCATGACAAGTGTAAATGTGTTGAACCTCCACATAATAGATCTATCTAGCAAATGGAATACACAATGTTTAGAGAAAATATGAGAAAATAAAAGCAGGAGAGAAAGAATGGAAGAATTCTCATTAACCAAATGAATGAATGATAATTTACACATGATATACTATGTATAACTCAATTAATGCGCAATGGAGGAGAAGCCAATGCACGATACTGGTGGTCTAGAGTGATATGGTCACACACCAGTAGTTACGGGAGTAAAATGCCACCTATTCTAGTATCTCAGGTAGTTATGGGAGTGAACTGCCACCTAGTCTGAGTTAACTAGTCTCTCAATCTTCAGTTAACTGACTGAAACAAAGTGAAGTGAGGAGGACATGAGGGAATCATGAGTAATGTGCTAGTATGGTGATGATCCCAAGGAAAATTCACATTAGTTGGTGACGATCCCAATGTTGCATGGTGATAATCCCAATGTGACATCTAGACTCCACTCAAGTGATCAAACTGAAGTGTGAACTAAAGACAATATTCTCCAAGAGGAATATTCTCCCTAAACTATAGGAGACTAAATAATGATTAATAAACATAGGGAAAACCTTAGGAAAAAAAATACTAAGTGTTTGTGAAGTATCTCCAATAGCCCCCCTGAACATCACTATGGTGAAAATAAAGAATGGATCTCAGCAATGGGGCCATGTTAGGTACCCAAATACAAAAGATACATTGAAATAAATTAGGAAAGAGGGAAAACCTCATGGGAAAAACCCCCCCTCAAAGAATAATGTATATCAAAATAAGAATTGACAGTTACTAAGCAATTGTATCCTTCACTCCAATACGACTGCACAGAGAATGGAACTTATGCTCAGTGAAGGTATTGGTGAAGATGTTTGCAGTCTGTTATGCCGAAGGATAGAACTACAAGTTGATGATCCCCTTGTGTACTAAGTCCTGGATGTAGTGCATGTGGATCTCAATGTGCTTCGTTCGTTGCCTCTGAACTGGATCTCTGCAAAAATTCAAAGTGCTCTAATTGTCACACCAGATGACGATCGGCTGATGAAACTCAATGCCCAACTTAGTGAGAAAATGATGTAGCCACATATCTTGAATGGTTATGTTAACTACCCCTTTGTACTCTGCCTCCACTGAAGATAGAGAAATAGCATCTCGCTTCTTGCTCGACCAACAGAAAGTCTCGGAACTAAGACTGAGTGAGTAACCAGATGTGGACTTTTGATCAATGATATCGCCATCCCAGTCAGAATCAATGAACTTGATGAGTTCCAATGTAGAGTTTGTTTCATATTGAGTCCCGAAGGTGATGGTTCCTTATACGTATCGAAGGATACACTTTTCATCCTTCCAATGTAGCTCATGTGGCGCCTGCATGAACCTGGAGACTGCTCCAACTGCATAGGAGAGGTATGGTCTATAATGTGTGATATACAACAAATTCCCCACTAGTTGTTTGTATAGTATGCTATCAACCAGTGGAGTTTCCCTACCATCCTCAAGTATGACTCTCGATAGGAAAGGATTTGGTGCATACTTGTAGTCTGTCATGTGAAATATCTCAATGAGATCTCATGCATACTTGTCTTGAGACAGTTTGATGCTTGATGCATCATGACTGATCTTGATTCCAAGGAAGAAATGTAGTGAACGCATGTCCATCATCAAGAACCTATCATGCAAAATCTTGTTGACTGCAGAAATTGTTGAAGTCGAGCAACCGGTGATCAGCAAATCATCAAAAAACAATGAGCACGTACCTTGCTTTACTTATTGATGGATGTGGAAAAGGTCCCATGAGGTCACTATGGATAATATCTAAAGGAAAAGAAGCCTTCTGAGTCTTTCCTTTCTCGAATTTCTCTTTAGGGTGTTTTCCAAGAACACATCCCTCACAAATTCCTTTGGAGAAGTGGATTTTAGGTAGAACATCAACCATTCCATGCTTGCTAAGTTGTTGCATATATTTGAAATTTAAATGCTCGAACATTTCATGCCATATCCTATTGCTTTCATCAGCATGGGTAAGCAGTAATGCAGAATCTAGTTCAATAAATTCAGAAAATGTGTAGAGTCTAGATTGATGATTTACCTCACCAGTAGAAACCATAGAATTGGTTTACATGTCATATATATCCACTAAATCAGGTGTGAATATGACTCTCTTTCTGATGGCGAATTTTTTTATCTGATAGACTGAGAGAAGATTGACGAAAAGTTTGGGAACGTGTAGCACATTCTCGAAGATTCTATTTGTGAGTTCAATTCTTCCTTTGTTCGTGAACTTGAATGGAGAGTTTCCCCCCAACAGAATATGAGGACCTTTGCATGCGTACAATTAAGAGTAGAATTATTTTGTGGCTTCCATGTGGTGTGATGCACCTCAATCTACGATCCAAGCATCGGATGAGGAGTTGATGGAAATCAAAGCATGGCTAGAATTTCCTTTCTTGGGATTATGATCTTTTAGCTTCTTCTTCTTGGCACCCTCAGGGATGCAATCTCCAAGATTGTTTTGTTGAATTATTTGGGCCATTTGATATTTTTTTTCGGCAGACATGTGGATTTTGGATGGAATCCTTTATGACAGTAAGTGCATTTCTCCCATTTTCTTCCATGTCCACCTTTGGATCTAGAGGCATTGTTGAAGGGTTTTGAGTACCCTTCTTTCTTTGGATTTTCCTGTGATTTCATTTTGTCTTTGTATTTATATTTCTAATATTTATTACCGATACTATATTTCACAGTAAGTGCATGCGCCATTAGGACTTTGATATTTCCCATATTGATGAGCTTATTCTTCTCTTGTGGCAGAGACTCAATAAAGTTCTCAAGAGAGGGAATCGTCCAGGTGGCTCCAGAGGTGAGCCTAACTAAACGAAATGTAGATAGAAACACTCAGTATTCCTGACCAAGTTTGGAGAGAATGGTAAGAACCATTTGTTTCTCCTCCTTATATTTACCAACCCCGCAAGCCTTAAGTTGTGACAATAAATCCTTCTATTTGGTAAAGAAATCTTGGAGATTATCGAAAGTTTTTGGATCCAAAGTGAGAAATTCCACCTCAAGCATGTGTCCCCTCATCTCATGCTATTTTCCAAAAATCCTTTCCATGGTGGTCTAGGATTCATTGGGGGTTTTACAGGAGGATATGTGAAAGAGGAGTTCAAGAGAAATGAGATTGCAAATAGTTCCAAACGCCTCATCCATTCGATTTAGATACTTGGATTTTTCTATGGTTGATATGGGTTCGGTCTCTTTGTTCATGGTTAACCTGTATAATCCTCTGCCTTGTGTTATCACCATAACAATTATGTCTGAAATCTGAGTTCAAATTTAGCAGGTGACTAAATTAGTGTAGAGACATGGCGTCATTTGGAGGCTCAGGTCATATGTGGCGGCAATGTGGAAAAATATAGTGGGAGCATGAAGGAGGGATTCCTATGGACCGTTGATCTTGAAGTAGCCCAGATCAAATGGTTGAGACCCATATCGGGCAACGAAGTAGCACGAAATTTAATTATGCGAGGACAGACCGGGGAAAACCATTGTGGTTTTAGTAGTGGTCGCATGGCACCCTTAGAAGTACATCAAGGAAAAAATAAGTCTACCTAAAACCACTTTCCAAACATCCTCGATATCACGTGGTCTAATGTGTCAAATCAACAACTCATGGGGGGAGGTGATGGCTAGTCAAATCACCTTACGTCGTTGGTTTGGGTACTTCCCATCCAACATGTCAAGTGAACGTCATTGTATAACTAACTCAAAAGTTCATCATTCGAAGTAGATTGGTGAAGCATGGAAAACCAATATACCTTGTCAGTAATTCATGATTAATATTCGAGGACTACCGGTCTCAAATATGGGTGGCTTTATTCTACTCTGGGAAATCGTTGTCTCATTCATAAGTGAATTAATCTCAAATTGGATTGATTTCCTGAGTTATGTAGAATTCATGGAGACAAAATTGTGGTCTCTGTGAGGTTGGAAGACATGGAAAATGCCAATCGAAAAGTATCTAGTACAATAGGGTTTTCAACTAACATGTCAAGCTTATCAATGAGTAAGAGAGAAAGGTTGGTTGCGCAGATATTAGCAACTAAATTTCATACTAAACCTGTGACTGAACTAGAATTAGGGGTCAGATTAAACCTTGTTATGAGGTACCTAATCATCAATGGACACGCGGATGAAATTTACAAGCAGGCAGTGAAGAAGAAGCAGAGTAAATGGCAAAAAACAGAAATCAGAGTTGAGGCGATGGAGAGTGTCAAGGAAAATCAACTAGCTTGGTTGAGCACTCTAAAGGAGGAAATCACCAAGCTGAAATAAATTCTTAGGTAGGATTGAGTATGTTCCAGCAAATTTTGGACAGATGGCAGTCGAAGAAAAAGGCCCCAGATATTTCAGACCTGTTCATAATGATCCCTTTAAAATAGGATAATTGTCTTTATAAATCACTCATTTTTGTAACTAATCTCTATTTTTAGAATTATGGGGAAGTTTAAACGTTTTGAATTCCCCAAGTAATTCCTCTATATATATATATATATATATATATATATATATATTATCTCTAGGATATAGAAAGGGTGGAGAAAAGAGGATCCTTCCCTCTGAGCAAGAAGACTTTTGTAAACTTTGGGGCTAGAATGAATATATAAATGTAGAAGCAGATTTTGGACTGTTTATGAAAAGATTCTAATCAACAGTGATATGAGTCTTGTTTTCTTTCATAGTATGTGATTCCTATAATATTATATTTCATTTACACTTTCATCTGTCTAAATTGGAGAAACGAAAACCCAGAATTCATCATTGTGATGCTCTTAGCTTAAGCAATTTAGACTATGTGTATTTCTTCTCAACCAATTTAGAATTTATTTTGATATGTTCTGATGCAGTTATATGTTTCTTTTCCTCTGATGCCATGCAAATTTTAGATATAAACTCAGACTCGTCGCCTCATTTATCCTTTTCCTCTTGATATTTTTCATGTTTTTTCAATGTATTGTTCATTCCAGACTCCATAGCCCAAATGTTATCTTCATTTCTTCAGTTATTTTATAAGAACCCCCCCAAAAAAACCAAATATAGCAACTGATTTCCAAAGAAACATTAAGTGACACGAGAGATCCCTCTCTGAGTTGAGCAGGCTAGTGCTTCATCTCTAAAGTTGGTTGAAATGGTTACCTTTGCAGTTTGTCTATTCATCCGAACAAAATTTACAGAGTGCTAACATTATGGCGCCGCTACCAGGGACGAAATTGAAAATTTTCCCTGGGAAATAATGACATGGTTGAGTTCTAAGGCATGAGAGCAACAAAAACTTAGGCACATGTTGGTTGTATTCTTTCTCTATCGACTCCACACATTAAAAAATCAGTTTGAAGGTGATTCCAATGGTAGAAGAATCCAGAAATTTAAATTTTCACTGGTGACTCCACTCTGAATGAAGAATCCAACTTCCAAAACATCAATGGTGACTCCACTCTTAATGCAAACTCCATATCCCAAAATGTTATTGGAGACTCCACTCAAATTTTGAATGCAGTTCATTCACTGAAAGACAATGCCCCTTGGCAGAGGTATGAGAAGGTGTTATGGAAGAAAACAAATGCTCAAAATGGGATTTTTTTCCAAGTCATTTTACTGTTTGTTATAATCTATCTCTGGTCTTTTCTTGAAAATGATAGACAATTTCTTCTTTACTTACTGCATGCAAATGATGAACATTACAATCTATAAATTATATATCCCCCTCTTAAAGCTACACGAATGTCCCCTCAGTTTATCATTGGCCTTGATAAAAATATTCCATCTAAGCCATGTAAGGACCATAATGATGAGCATCATGAATCCAAGACTAGAATTTCACCCCTATACTTAATCCAACATCCCCCAAGATTCATCACAGATACAGTCCCTTAAAGCTACCTCAAGTCCTCCATGATTTTCCTCCTAAGTACTGTAAGTACCTACCTATGTTTGATGGGGAACCTAATACCATCTCAGCTGAAAAACACATACAAGGGTTTGAGCATTTTATAGATTTGTTTGAGATTGACTATGATGATGTTTGTATGATGGCCTTTCTTCAATCCTTAAAAGGAGACACCAAAGACTGGTTCAAGCATTTTCATCCAAAGACGATTATCTCATGGGAGGAATTGAAAGATGTATTTTTAAAGTTTTGGGGAAAAAAGAAATATTTGGACCTACATCTTAGAGAGTTCTATGGTTTGAAAAAGTAGGATAGTGAAACTATTTCTATATTCAATATAATGTTTTCCAGTATCTATCACAATTTTCCCAAATAAATTCGATCCACTGAAGTTGTTTCCATGCTCCATTATACAACTACTCTCCATCCAAATTCGTCTCTCCTCCTTATGGAAAGAAGATCCAAGTTTTTACAACGAATGTTCTATGATGCTCAGGACATTCAGCACAACATCTAAGAATGTAAACATATTCAAAATGAAGGACTGAATGATCAAGAAGGTGAAAGTGAATATGAGAAGAAAGGGGTTAATTGGGATCCTAAGCATAGAATGCAAGATGCTTCGCTAGAAATAGAAGAGAAACAAGAAGCAAAGAAAGAAGAGATGTATGATTGAATTGAAACTAAACTCCAAGGGGTACAGCAGGACCTACAGTCCAGCCGTGTGGTCTTCACTACACTCGGAGAACCAGAATTGGGAGATGAGCCAGCTCAACTCCACCGCCTAGCCGATACAGTCAAAGCTCACATTCGACGAGTGTAGGAAGAAATAGTGCAAGCCACCCAGGCTTTGACACAAGTACAAGGAGTACTCATAGAGAAATGTCGTGTTGCAGAATAGGAAAATATTTCTATCCAAGCGAATTTTGATGAAGAAAAAAACAACTACAGCAAGAAAAGGAACAGTTGCTCGCGGAGAAACTCGAAGTAAAAGAAGCGATCAATAGAGCACTTCACTCTGTGACAGTCTTAGAAATAAAGGAAGAATACTGAGTTACATAGAAACTGAACCAGCTCACAGAAGCCATCGATTAGCTACAGTAACGCATAGAAAATTTTGAGCTACCCACTATACCTGAGACCCCACAAGATGTAAGAGACCAAAGAGGAGCAACCGCCTGGAGCAGATCCATACTATCTAGAGAAGAGTTATGGAGGTAACGCAGAGGCTCCAACCCATACAAGACAAGGCCTATCAATTGTTTACAGAGGTAGAAGGCCAAGGAGCAGAGCTAGAGCAAGTTTTCACTACAG
>SNQJ01S0016048.1:7842-24810 GCA_010110895.2 Picea sitchensis
AGTAAGAAGAGTGTAGCAAAGGCTAGGCTCTTTCTTCCTTCCTCAATGGCTGAAAATTTCTCTCTAAGGGGACATATGACAAGGACCTACTTGTGTGCTTGTCACCTAGGGTTTTAAAATCAACAAATTTATAAGTAAATGCAAGAATACTAACCTACAACCATTCAATCAAGAAATTTTGCAGGAAAAACACTTACATATCATGAAGAAAAGCATGTGCAAACCCTAGTTGTAAAACTTCCTCAAGAGAAATGCCAAAATATTTCAAGAAAAGCCTTCCATCAACAAGTGCGCCTCCTTTAAAAGATCAAATACCCAAACTAGGGCGCAAAAATCAGACCTCACAAGTGTGAGTTGTTCTGTTATCCAAATGAGGGAAAAACATCCTCAATATATAGTGTATCATGACCTTTAATTTAAAATTAGGTCATTAAAAATAGTCGACAAGGCTACAAACCAAAATCATACTGTTTTTACATTAACTGCTAAGTAAATGGAAAAAATGAGCAATAAATGAGACGTCAAGCCCCTCTGAGTGAGACGTTGGGCCTTTTTGGGGCTAGTCCAGCATCCAGAAGTCAGATGTTAGCCTTTTTTGGGCTCCTCCAAGCTGCTACACGTGCCAGCCATCCTATTAGATTGCCACATGCTCAAGATGACGTCCAAGCCTCCTGGGTGATGTCCTGGCCATCAAAAGGAAAACGTTCCATCTGAAGTGGGTCAACCCCACTGTGTTGGGCTCAGCCAAAGTGTCTTGGGTGGAACGTCCTTCTTCTTCTCATGTGTAAAGGCTCATCCAATCACTGTCCTGTCTCTGCCCCTGACGGGGTCCCAACAACCTTCTGATGGGCTCTTCAGCCCCATGGAGGTTCAAACTAATCATCTCCCCATGTGTACTGGTCCAACTGGTACCTGTCCATCGGGTATGGTCCTGCACATCAAAGAATTCGCCCTCCATGGGCTCATTAGTCACAGGGATCATAGCAATGTCAATCACATTTCATCATTAATTTTATCAAATGCATGCATAAAACCCCTGATATATCATCCAATAGATCAAAGACATTACAATGACCTACTATACAAAGTCGAAGAAAAAGACAAAATTCCCTATTGGGCCAGCATCCATAAGAGAAGGAAAGTTTCCAGAGGATATCATCCAAGCCATATAACACGAGGTGATGTGGTCAAGGGATATCTAGACATACGTGTAGAGTGAAAGACATGGATGATATTACCTGTGGGTGCCTTTGTAGAAGGTGAGCTGTACCCGTCATGGATTCAATTCTTTCCAAGCCCTTTATTGCCTTTATTCTTTATTTTCTTTATTTCTTTTATTTCAAGGACTAACTAGAGGACACTACCTTGGCATGGTGACCAAAGCTGACAGTGTTACCCCCAAGCACTTTCACAGAGATGATAAGGCTGGCTCGTGATGAGACCCCCTTTCCCTTGGCCATGCAGCCAAAGGTCACTGCCCTGGCGTGGTAACCAGATAATAGCAATGTCATACTGCTAGGTACCCATGAACATAATGGGCTGGCTCATGATGAGACCCCCCATCCTCTTGGCTAGGTTTTGTTTTGTTATTTTTCTTCAGGTCCCTCTTATTTCTTGCTGAGAGGCTTTTTATTGCCTTCTCGGGGATCCCTAGGCAAAGCATCACTAGGTTTCATTTTTTATGGATTTTATCTTTTACCAGCTTCTTTTACCTTCTGGGCCTTTAGCCCCTTCTTCCCACGGGATAAGGTGTAACCTTGCAAACAGATCATCCTAATGTCCAGACTAAGGGAATGGGGCAGATGAGTGGGAGAAAAGGTGTAAGAGTGATGATATGATGGGAGCGGATGATGGCCCTTCAAAATTCCCCCTGGTGGCAAACCAAAACCTATGGGTACAAACTTGCTAGGGTACCCTGTCAATCCCCCCAACTCTAGTCAAGCGAGCTAATGTAAGATCCAAGCAATTGTCAGAAATAAAAGGAATTTGACGCATATATCTAAAAGTTATAATGATCAAATATGACACATACCATGATACCTGGAACCTTGGTCAAGTGAGCTAATGTAAGATCCAAGCACTGGTTAGAAAAAAGGAATTTGACGTATACATCTAAAAAGGTTATAATGCTCAAAATATGACACATACCATGACACTGGACCAATTACCTCATGGAGCAAGAGTCTTCTCCGATAAGCCCAACAGATGGATGTTGTCACCCCACGTAGACAATTCTGATGAAAGTAGAAGAAAGATGGGTCTCTTAGGGCCATGCCTAGGTCAATCTCAAGATACAGTACTCCATGTCTAGGACTGCGGGCTCCTCGAGACATGATCTCCTAAGTATCCCTAGAAACGGGGATAACATATAGCTCCAACTCTGTGACATGTTCTCACCTGTGAGAGCCGATGAGAACCCCATCTCGCATAACTTGCAGACCTGCTCATACTCAAAAGTTGCAGCAGTAATAAAGGTGGGTTGGTATTGCCACCTCAAGAAATAATATATATATATATATATATATATATATATGACTAAATAAACAATGAATATGCTAACGTAGAGCGCAGTACTTCCACTTTACTTACCCGCTATTAGATGTTCAATATAGTCAAACAACCAGTGTAACCAATCCAGCAATTGTCCTAATACCTGCCTTGTGATTCATCATAAACCAAAATAGGTGATAAATCGCTAAAATTGACATCGGTTAGAACATATACCATATTGTTGGATATCTCAAGTTCTAACTTATGGATAGCGGGTGGGAGGATAAAATCCTGCCAAGTCCATTCCTCGAGGAAAGTAATTAATCCACTTCAAGAAAGGGTCATGAAAATTGTAAGGTCCAACCACTCAAAGGTCACTAACCGGCTACCTAGGGACATCCTCACGCCTCGCTGAAGGATCGACAAAGACCCATGCATCTAATCGAAACTACCAAGGAAAGTTGAAAACTGATAACTCGGGACTAAACTTGCGTATCCAACTAACTTTGATTCAGGGTTTGCCTAAGAGGCATCAACATAAAAAATATACTTCCCAACCACACCTTCAATGGACAAGCACGGTAAAGTAATAATAGGTGGTTGGAGGAAAAGTCATGAGAAACCTCTTTAGGCAACCATGTTCTTACTTGCATCAAAACTGGTAAGAAGTGGTTAATAATCATCTTCATAAAATAAATCCAAATGCTCGAAGGAGAAATCATCAAAGTCCTCAATGTATGACCAAAAATCATCATGAAAACAAGGTACTAGTTCATCCTTGGGTGTTTGAGAAGTATGGGTGAAATTTTCATCTCCTTGTTGCCACCGGTGAAGAATAATCACGGTGGATAACCGCAGAAAGAAACATTCTGGAATGAGACTTTCAATGTCATAGACTGGACCTATATCATACCCAACTATATCCACCTTATCGCCTCCCAACAACATGTATGAATTCATCAAAGTTATCAACAAAGTCATTATCTTCATCATAACATGAAGGGATTAAAACATCCGACACTTCTTTGCTCTCTATATCATAAAATAAATAATCATTGAAAGTTTTGAAATAACTTTGGTCTTGTTTAACTTTTCCCCGTAGAGCTTCCAAGTGTTCGGGATAACTTCATCAGGTGGAAGTTCTTCCTCTACATATTTAGTTTTGAGACATAGAGGATCAAGCTGGTCCAAGGGTTCCATTTCCTCTCACTCTCTAAGTCATAGAACAACGTATCAACAAAAACCGAAAAGGAAACACTTTATTCATCTTCTTCATCTTGTGCAGATGGAATAGGGTCTTGGAGAGCTTTGTCGGATGGAGGAGCGGTTACTCGTGCTTCATCCTCATAATCCACCTTTCATTTATCTTCTTTATCAGATTCTCTTGATTATGGGAGAGGTCTTTCTTTGAAGCTGGATAATGGTTTTCAAACCTCATCTTTTATATCTAGATTCTCAGCATTGATCATTTATATGCCTCTTGATCTTCTACAATCTCGCTATGGAATAATTTGTTGTCTAAGGCTACCATGAGGGTTTGAAGGACATCTCTCACGCTTTCTGGCAATGTGTTTATTGGCGCCACCTATAAACCCATCGGGATGAGGGTGGCTAGGAAAGATGATATACCCCTTGCCCTTGCAACAACTCTTAAAATGATCTTTTAAAAGTAGGATAGCAAGTGAGTAAGAACAATTTTATAAGAGCATCCTTCCCCCCAACTTTATTCCGGCTTCAACATCTAAAAATTTTACTATGTGAGGAGTTGGGATGCCCAAAATGTTAGAGAGTTGGAGCTTTTAGCCATTTTTGTATCAAAGTAATTTGTGTATCCTTGAAAACTTCAAAATCAATACTGGATATATTTGTTCCAAAGGTGCTGTATGATGCCATAACTTGAAATATCACAGAAAGTAATGTAGCACCCTAAGAAATATCAGTGGAGCTGTAAGCTTGTAATATATGCCTGAGTAAGGCTTTTACCAAAAAGTGTTGTCTGAGGAGAATTGACTCAATCTTCCCCAACGGGCGCCAAAAATTGTTATCTGACAGCTTGTAGCTAGGGTCGTGCTAAGTTAAAGGATAAAGGCCAAATCATGTAAATGTGAACCCCTCACCCAATGTCACCTCAATGGGAGGTTTCTATTTAGGAGGTTAACCTAAGGAGACGTTCCTGGTAACCTGGGGTTTTGAGGAGGTTAAAGTATAAAAGTCAACCTGGGAAAAGATCCTCCTCACAAAGCTACCACTCAATAGAAACCGCTAATCACCAATAAATGAAGTGTATGCTCAAATGAAAACACCCTCGGGCTGGGAACAAGAGAGAACAACAACAATATATATATATATATATATATATATATATATATATATATATATGTAGGCTATAACTCAAAGGGTTAGTACTTCATGTGACTATCCAACAATTTATATAAGAAATGAAACAACATATATTAATGAGATTAACGTTTTTGTCAATATAGCAATGTAAAATATCAATTCACCAATAACAATTGAGATGATGCAGCAAACAACATATACAATCAACCATTTACTCAATAAATGCCTTTGCCTTATCATCTAATTGCCTATTTTCAACATTTGTTGCGTTAAGATGAGATAACCAATTGTGGATATCAGGGGCCTTAATTAGGGTTAGTTTGTATTAATAGGGTTTCAAAAATTTAATGTTTCGGAGAGTTGTTTTGGACACTTGGACTTCAACGCTGTGTGTCTAAGATCAATGCCTAAGGGTATATGGAGTAATTCAAGGAGAGGATGCAAGGTTGAAGGAGTAATAGGCTAAAGACAAGAGGGAAGGTTCCTAGAGTGCTGCAAATGACAGGGCCCTAGAATCAAAACCCTAGGGAAAGAGGCTCACTGGGTGGTGTTCTTTAAGCAAGGCCTCATGCTCTTCCTCCTTTAGGTCAAACTTGGCAAACGGACTAGCAAAAGAAAAGATTTAAAACAAGAGGATTTAATTGAGGGAGAGTGTTGCAAATGGTGCCCTCTATCACTAAACCCTAAAAGATTAGATGCAACCCTAGTTGTAGATGACCTAGGCCTAGGATGTCACCATCCTTTTAACCTTTTAAAAATCAAAGCTATCTTAAGGGAAGAAGTAAGAAGAGTGTAGCAAAGGCTCTTTCTTCCTTTCTCAATGGCTGGAAAATTCTCTCTAAGGGGACATATGAGACAAGGACCACTTGTGTGCTGTCACTCTGTGGTTTTAAAAATCAACAAATTTATAAGTAAATGCAAGAATACTAACCTACAACCATTCAATGAAGAAGTTCTCTTTGCGGTGAAAACACTTAAGCATATCATGAAGAAAAGCATGTAAAAACCCTAGTTGTAAACCTTCCTCAGAGAAATGCCAAAATATGCCAAGAAAATCCTTCCATCACCCAAGTAAAATTTTAAAAGATCAAATACTCAAACTAGGGCGCAAAATCAGACCTACCTCACAAGTGTGAGTTGTTCTATTATCCAAAATGAGGGAAAAACATCCTCGAATATAGTGTATCATGACCTTTAATTTAAAATAAATTAGGTCATTAAAAATAGCCTATTAAGGCTACAAACCAAAATCATAAGTAATAATCGCTAAGTAAAGGTAAAATGAGCAAAATGAGACGCCAAGCTCCTATGAGGGAGATCGCTAGCCTTTTTTGGGGCTATCCATCATCCAAGTCAAGGCTAGCCCTTTACCTCCAAGTTGCCACATGTGCTAGCCATCCTATCAGACTGCCACATGCTTAAGATGACATCCAAGTCTTCTGGGTGACGTCCAGGCCATCAAAAGGAAAATGTTCCATCTGAAAGTGGGTCAACCCCATCAAGTCAAGCTCCAACCAAAGTGCGTCCCAGGAACATCCTTCTTCTTCCTCATGTGCAAAGGCTCATCCTAATCATCAATATGTTCCTTTACTGGTCGGGACCCCAACAATCATCTGATGGGCTCTTCAGCCCATGGAGGTCCAAACTAAACATATCCCCATGTACCGACATCCAACCGGGTAAATTGCTCTGGTATGATCCTACACATCAAAAACTTCTCCTCCATTGGCCTATTAGTTACAGGGATCATAGCAATGTCAATCATTATCATCATTAATTTTATCAAATGCATGCATAACCCCTGATATATCATCCAATAGCCTCCAAAAGAAATTACAATGACCTACTATACAAAGCTTCCAAGAAAAGACAAAATGCCCTATTTGGCCAACATCCATAAGAGAAGGCAAGTTTCCGTGAGGATATCATCCAAGCCATGTAACACGCGGTGATGTGGGTCAAGGGATGTCTAGACATATGGGTAGAGGGAAAGACAAGGATGATATTACCTGTGGGTGCCTATGTAGAAGGTGAAGCAGACTCATCATGGATGCAATTCTTTCCAAGCCCCATTCCTTTTATTCTTTCTTTTCTTTATTGCTTTATCTTATTTATTTCAAGGACTAACTAGAGGACACCGCCTTGGTGTGGTGGATCTAGAGTCGATAGTGTGTGTTACCCACAAGCACTTTCACGTAGATGACAAGGCTGGCTCATGATGAGACCCCTTCCCTTGGCCATGTACCAAAGGTCACTTCCCTCGCATGGTAACCAGATAATGGAAATGTCATACCGCTAGATACATATGAACATAATAGGGTTGCCTCCATGATGAGACCCCCATCCCTCTTGGCTAGGTCTTGTTTTTGTTATTTTTCTTTGGGTCCCTTTATTTCTTGCTAAGAGGGTTTTTATTGCCTTCTGGGGGATACCCTGGGCGAAGCATCTCTAGGTCATTTTGTGCTGGATTTTTTTTACCAGCTGCTTTTACCTTTCTGGCCTTTAGCCCCTTCTTCCCACTCTAGATAAGGTGTAACCCTCAAACAGATCATCCTAATGTCCTGGACTAAGGGAATGGGGTATATGAGTGGGAGAAAAGATGTAAGAGTGATGATATGATGGGAGTTTTATCATATTCTTCAAATCTCTGTGGAAACCAAACCTATGGTACAAGCTTATAGGGTACCCCTCACAATCCCCAACCTCTAGTAAAAGCGTGTTAACAAGATCCAAGTAATTGTGAGAAAGAAAGGAATTTGATGCATATATCTAAAAGTTATATGATCAAATTATGACACATACCATGATACTGACCAATTACCTCATGGAGCAAGAGTCTTCCTCGATGCATGTAAAGTCCAAGCCGAAGGTGATGATGTTGTTGTCATGGAGAGGACAAGCCTGATGAAAGAGAAGAAATATGGGCCTGTGGCCATGCTTAGGTCAATCCCCATTTCCTAAGATCTATGTCTAGGACCATGTTGGCCTCCAGACATGATCTCCTAATTATCCCTAGAAATCAGATATCAGACCCACACCTCCTTCATTTTAGTCTAAATGCTGGAAGGAAACATAATGCTAGATATTGAGCTCGGGCTGAGAAACTCACATGGTTACTAAAGAAGAAGCTCCCAAGACACTATCGCTAGGTTACCAGTGGAGCACTGCGTGCGTAAACCCCAAACCCTCTTGTTGAAGCACCTAAGTGAAGAGATTGACCCAATCTCCAGACATATTAGTGTGCCCTAGCCTGACACATCTCCTGATACTCTCAAAGAAGCTAAGACGTGAAGTTTGAATTCTGATCAAATCTAGGGTTTGACCAAGTCAAGCAACCATGACTAACTCTATGAAGTCTCGGGAGAACAAGTTAGGATGGAGCTCTAACTCTCGTGAGCATTGAAAAGACAAGGATTGACCCTATCCTTGCCAAGAATAAAGCATCATATCGTGAAAGGGAAAGATCGTACGTGAGTTTGAAGAAGGGAGAAGAGAAGGAACCGCAAAACATTGCAGCTATGGAGAAGTTCAAAGATGTTGACATACCTCCATGAGTATCATAGTGGACTTATAAAATACCACTTGATACTCCTACATCTCCCATCTTGACTCATCAAGAAGATGTACAATGCCCTAATAAATCTCTTTTCCTCAGTCAACATTGGACAAGTTAAGAGTCTAAAGAATGAGCTCCATGGACATGAAGATAAATGATGATGATAGCATAACATCATACTTGTAAGAAATATCCCGCTAAGAGATCAACTACAAGCTATTGAAGAGATCACTTTAGAAGGAATTGGTGGAATGTTAGTACTCAATGGTCTTCCTGAAGACATGGGATGCATTTTCCTAAGCATGAACACAAGGAAGGAGTACATTTGAAGAACTTTGGACGCAAGTTATGCCTCCAAGAAGAATCAAGGATCAATGCAAAGAGAAACCCTAAAAGAAGTAAAATGATCAAGCCTTCAAAACAAGATTCAAGAACCTAGAACAAAAGGTATTTTGGTTCAAGGAGGAAGCAAATCAAGAGAAAGACATTTGAAGTACAATGCTTCAACTGGCCAAAAAGTATGGTCACTACAAAAATGATTGTCCCAAGCTAAAGAGAAGGAAGAGAAACACGAGGCATCAATTGCCCAAGAAAAGGAACCTGCTACAAAGAAGACTAAGCAAGATGGAAGAGACTCTTCTTCTTAAAAAGGTAATAACACTCTTCTTCTTGTTTCTTGTACATATCTTGTTTGCATCATTTCTATACATCTTGTATATCTATAATGTGTTCCAAGAAGAACTATACCTATGGAAGAACAAACAATGTGGGAAATGGATATCATTAGATAATACTACTACGAAAGATGAGATACAAATCATGTGGAAGCTACTAATCAATCATGAAGAGACTGAGAAGAAGCAAGCAATCAAGAGGAAATTGAAAAGGACTATGACGCTTTGTAGAAGACAACAAGATAGGAAGCAAGAGACCAATTACATACTGCGTATGATAATAAGCAGATGCGTGATGGAAGTGTGGACTCTATTATCAAGAGATTTCAATTATATATTGCGTATTATTGGCCAAGGATGCGATGGAAGCATGGACTCTGTTAGACAAAGGGAGATGATTATATGCACTCTTTACATGAAGAAAGGATTAGAGGAGCTAATACTATGACTCATTGAAGATGATGAAGTATGTATCCATGGTATCAGCCATAAAAGACAAGACGCGGTTCGGGCCTAATCGAAGAAGACCCTCAAGAGAAGCCTTAAAGTATTCCTAGTTTTCCATCCAGATCCAAGTGGATCCTAAGGATGAAAGGAATAAGTGGAAACTCTAGGGAATGGAATCTATAAGAAACTCCATGGACCCAAGAGCTAAAGAAAACATGAAAAGAACATAAGGACTCCAAGAAAGAAAGAGAAACCGTGAACTACCATTGTATCAAGAATCACAAGATTACTAACCTAATATGAAAGCCTACTCAAATAAATCAAGCAGAAGAACCGAAGTCGTGATGAAAGAACATCCAATGTATGGAAGACTTATGAATTAAAGCATTGCAAGACCTAGAACTAGAGGTTCTCTCAGATAGAGGGAAAAGACTATGATAATTACTTGTTCCAAGAGACTTAATTTATCTCTACATAAGTCATTATATCATCCACAACATCCATGAGTTAGAATTCTACATCAAATGAATGCAAAGAATGTTCTCCGTGAGAAATTGAATAAAGAGTGTATGAAGAGCAATCAAGACTTTGAGGCATACCGCAAAGAGACTCCCAGATGAAGATAAGAAGAAGATAATCCCAGAAGAACCTCCAGTGCACAGCATAAGCGTAGTGAAGATATTCTATAACATCAAGATGACTACTCGCGATCGATCTCATGATGATAGAAGAAGTGCCACACAGACATGTTCCAGCCTTTCCAGGTCCATGATATGCTCTATTGTTTAGATCTACATGAAGCCTCTACAGATGTTCCGCATCAGTACATTTGAAATCAAGCATTACACTATCCATGATGAGTCCAAAAAGGAGAAAATGATTCTCCAATACTTATCTCCACGCATGAGCAGATAAGCAAACATTTTGATAAAGCTTCATCCAAGATGAAAGAGTATGCATACTCAAGCTAAAGTTCTCATGGAAACAACTTCCTCTTATTGAAAAAGGAAGAAAAATAGGCTCGCTAGGAGGAGCAATCGAAAACATTATTGAAGACATTCATCTTTAAACTTGAAAAATAGTCCATTTTGGACGGATGCTTTCCCATTCGAGTGGATTGAGACTTCTGACGGACACTTTCCATTGTGGTTACCATGGGAAGTAGTATTGCTACTGCATCATAGATAATGACTTCACATTGTGGTTAACATGGGAGTTGTCTAGGCTCCTTGCCTCGAGGGTTACCAAGAAGACTCCGTCTCACGGACAACGATTTCATCAGGGTTAACATGAGGAATGGTCTGCTTTGGAGGTTACGTAGAACAATCTTTCCTCCCGTGGGTTACCGCACAAAATTATTCAGATACCATTCCTTAGGGTTTGTACATTCTCTCCAAAAGTGCACTTTGATTAGTGTATAAGGAATGGCCCAGGGTGAGAAACGGTCTAGCTCAACAATTAGGGACAACATTCCTTAGGGTTTATACATCTCCAGTGGTACTTTGATTAGTGTGTAGGAGAATGGCCCGTATGGGGAATATCCGTGCCTCATCATTCATTAGGTTTTATACATTCTCTTCAAGGTGCACTTTGGATTGAAGTGTAGGAGGAATGGCCTAGGGTAAGAATAGTCCGTGCTCAACATTCTTTAGGCTATACATTCTCCGTGGTGCACCTGATTAGGGGTAAATAGGAAGAATGGGCCTTGCAGAGGAAATGGTCTGATGTTCTCCGTAATACATGACAATTATTCTTCCTCGCTTGAGAAGAATAGTCCAGATATCTCATTATTCTACTCTTTAGGGCAGATAGCTCCTTTTTCCGTGAGCCATGTGATGTGAGTGAAAGATTGGCCTAGATCAATTCAATTTATATCATAACATCAAGCTTCTCGTAGGTAGGATGCCATCGACATTTTTATGAAGACTATATGACAAGAGATGGTGACTACTATGGTGGATATGTTCCACTATTCCCGAGGCATATATTCTTTCGTGAGCTCACGACAGAGGAAATATCGGGCCCAGATGATTCTCTTTATATCATAACATTGTTTCCTCGGCGCAGTTACATCGTGATGTTTGTTATGAAGACTGTGATGACAAGAGATGAAGACTATCATGGTGGATATGTTCCAATCGCTCGCGACTATTACTGCCGATCAAGTACTTGTGTGTTACTTGGTGTGGTAGGCAAACCATTGACTGTAGTTATACTACTACGGATAGACACGCCAGGTTCTATTTTTATTCTAATTGCCTTGAATACTATCATCAGTATTGGAAATGATCACCATCCGCATTTAACGATGAAATGTTATTCTTCCAGATGGAAACTGGTCTGCATATTTCTATATTATAAGAGTGTATCTTGTATCACTCTATGCCAGAGGTGAGTGACTTATCCAACATCATGTCTAATTACTCAGATGAAGTATGGTTTCAAGAGATGATGCAGCTGATGGTGATGGTGATGCTCATGATCTAGTCATGAGATAGTCTAGACAACTATATTGATGCTACCGGGTAAATGATATGTTTTTGTGCTCAAGACCATTACCTGTAATACCTACCTAGCTAGGAGGGAGTGTTAATATTATGGTAGCTGTGGGAGGTATTTACCTCCACGTGTGAACCTGACGAGAATAGAAGACTCCAGAAATCAAGAGAAAACCCTAATGAGTTGGCTAATAACCCTAGAAGTCTTGTCAGCTCAAGAAGATAATTTATATTAGGTTATTATCCTCCAAGAGAAGAAGTCGGCCATAAATAATAATAATATACTGAAGATAAACATATCCAGAAGGAGAAGTCGGCCCCAACAAATCTGGCAAAACCAGTATAAATACAAGGCACTAGTTCTCATTTGACAGATCTCAGAATTGCAAACAACAACTGGTTCGCACTGCAGTTCCCAGTTTGGTGCGCATGTGTGGAGGAGAGCTGCAAGTGTAGCTGCTGCAGCTAGTAGTTTCAGTGTTGGCTTGGACTATCTCTTGGCTAGGGTTTGGACTATCTGATCAGCTATTGTTGATGCGCTATTCTTGGAGGAAGATGTGCTACACCTTGTTTGGCTATCTAGCCTAGGGTTTGCTTCCGGAGTAATTCTTAGTCAAGGTTAAGGTGATCGAAGGGTGGCTTCGACCTATGGTTGGGTGACGAGGGTATCGTCAATGGTAAAATGAGCACAAAATCTTCTATATTCTAACACGAAATGCGCTTGTGCTTGTGCAAAAAGGAAAACTGACACGCTCCATCTTTCCTCCACGGTGGAATGATGTTGTTCGAAATGCCCATGTGTTTGTGCAAGAAGGAAAACTACCATGCATTAGCTTTCCTACATAGTGGAATGTTGTTGTTCTAAATGCGCTTGTACTTGTGTAAGTAGGAAATCTAGCACACACTAGCTTTCCTCCATAGTGAAATGATGTTTGAAATGCGCTTATGCTTGTGCAAGAAAGAAAGTTTTATACTCTAGTATGAATTCAAAAGGTTGGATTGGTTTGCAGTTCTTTTTGCAAGTTAATATCTAACATTTAAATACTGCCCAAGTCTTGGCATGATGAAAAAACATTTGTGGAAATTTCGAGTTTTGATTGATGGGATAATAAGTTTATTTGCATCGTAATCAACTATTTGGAGACATATATACATACACCATGTGAATTAGCCTATCTTTGTAATGACGACATAATGGTTTCACGACTTGAAAGACATGGTTGATTGGAATTCCAATGTTGAGCTAAAAAAAAAGCTACCTTAACCTTACACTTGAACCATGCTACTCAAGTTTATTGTTTGGCTTTGTGAATTTTATAGATGCTCAATAATAGTATTATATTTGAAAATTACTTATTGGGCATTTGATAGAGTTGCATGGATGCAACAAAATAAAGTCATTGAATTTTTGTTCAGAATTGTGTTTAGATGTTGTATAAGTTTGAGTCTTCTTAAATGTTGTAAAAAAGTCACATAATCTTAATGCTTAATGCTTGCAGAAGCATAGACATAGTCTGATAGTTTAAATGGTTTTATAGAAGCCTATCACTTGTATCAATTGTCATTTTGTTAGTTCTATATGTTAAAATTGTCCAAATAAGTGATTGCTTAGTTGTTGGCATGCATCATAGAGTGTTCAAGGGACAACCTAGAAGATGACAATCATGCTTTGGTTGCATTTTATAAAATGGTTGACAATCCTTTCAACTTTTTTGTTTAGTAATTTGGTCTTTGAGTCCCAATCGAGTTTGCAAATGCTCGTTGTTTGGTCAAGTGAGTCTAGTAGAAAATGCTTCCTTTTGGTTAGGTGTTGAGTTTTAATTGTATGATTAAAACCAAGTGAATTATACAACCTCAAATTGGAAATGAATGGCTATTTCATTGTCCTACATTGAAAAATTAAAAAAATGTGAAGTTGTGTTGATTTTGGATCTTGAGAGACAATGATAAGGGTTTGCCACATTTGAATTTAAAGCAATGCCTTTGGTTCTGGTTGTCTCATTGAGTGCTTAGAATCAGACTTGAAGCATAATATTATTGTTCCATTGTATGCAATAACAATGCCTATTTGGTCCCTCCTACTATGCATTTTAAGTGTTGAATATTGGGTTTCAAGATGAGTTTCAAGCTTGTATTGGCTTTGGAACAAGCTAACTTAGATCCATGATTATGAAACGAGAAATATATTCAAATTTAATGTTGTTGTGGGTTCTACATTTGTATTTGTCATAGATGAAAAGCTATTAGTTGCTAGCTTTCCTTTAGGAACAAGAACAAGTATGCACCATTGCTCAAGGTTACTTTGTCTTCACATGCCCTTTTAGCTCAAACCCATGTAGCAATATGAACATGCTTATCCCGAGTCCTACTTCTGATTCCCCTGCATGATGAGCCATGCTTGTTGGTCTTTAGGAAAAGCAAGGAGGTGATTTCACCCTAACCAAAGTTAGTGTTTTGATGTTGTCACCAGCATTGCACTTATGCATATGATAGATGGAAATTTAGTGGTTGCTACCTTTTTTCTAGTATAAGCACAAGGATGAAATCAATGCCCCCGGGGTGCCTTAGTCCTAAAAAACACCATGGTTAGCGTGCTACCTTTGTATGTGCCCTTTTATTGGCTATGTAACATGCTAAGAAGATCCACAGTGATGCAATAACAAGTGTATTTAAATCTAATGTTGTTGATGGCTCTGCACTTGTGTTTTTACTAGAAGGAAAGAAAGTGGTTGCTAGCTTTCATTTTTGCACAACCACAAGGCTTCGAGATAGCAATAATAGTGGTATTTTTATTCAATTTCAGATTTTATGAATTGTGGCATGTTATTTCAAAGTGTATATGCAAAATCTACCTAAGATGGATTTAACTGGGCCTGAGGCTCTCTCACTAAAAGTTGATGCAATCAATGCTCTAAGGGTGCTTTTTTTCTAACAATCACCATGATTAGTGTTATAGCTTTATGTGTGCCCATTTATTATCTTTGAAACAAACTAAGAAGATCCAAGATTATGAAACAAGAAATGTATTCAAATATGATGTTGTTGTGGGCTCTATATTTGTTCCATAGATGGAAAGTCAATGGTCGCTAGTTTCCCTTCAAGAAAAAGCACAAGTATGCAATCATAGTTCAAGGTTCTCCTTTTTCCTCACATGCCCTTTTAGCACAATCTCATGTAGCAGTATGAACATGCTACACCCTCACCATATTTTCGATTCCCCTCTGTGATGATCCGTGCTTATTGGTCACTAGACAAATCAAGGAGGTGATTTCATCTAAACAAAGGTTAGTGCCCTGATATTGTTATCAACACTGTGCTTGTGCTTTTGTTAGAATAAAAGCTAGTGGTTGTGGTTGTTAACTTTTCTTCTAACACAAGCATAAGGATGCAATCATTTCTTTAGGGGTGTCTTTCTCCTAACAGTCACCATTGTTTGTTTTTCCTTTGTGCACTATTCTATCTAACTCAAAACCTTGTGATTGCATCATTGTGCTTGTCCCAGAAGGAAAGCTAGTGGCCATTATCTTTCCTTCCAGCGCAAGAACAAGTATGGAGCCAACAACAACATCAGTTAAATACACTTTGTATTGCATCAACAACCTTCTTTGCTTGTTCCAAAGGAAATCAAAGGGCACATGGACTCTTGTCCAATTTCAAAGAATATGAATTGTTGGGTGTTATTTCAAACTGCATATACATAATGTACCTAAGATAGATTCAATTGGGCCCAAGGATATCTCAATCCTAATGCAAAATCAAGGAAAGAAGCCCCAATGTGGGGTTGGGGTTCATGCAATCCTTCCACAATTTTCCTAGAATTCGAAGCAATTGTAGGGCACAAAGTTCTATTTCTACACTTGGGTTTTATTGTAAGAGGAAATTTACTTGAATGCTTGCAATATATCCTCTTGCTTTTGCGGTGAATATTCCTTTGAGTTCCTAAGGATTTTTTATGGAAATGGGCTTTGAGCTGTGAATCTAAGATTAAAAATATAATTGAGACCAAATTATATTTTAATGGATGTTTTATGAGACCAAATGATGTTTATGAGTTATTTTGTGCAGTCTAGTTTCCAATAGATTTGTTGTGCATAGTCATTGTTACAATATTAATTTTCTTGATTTATGCAATGTCTAAAATAAAGCATGTACATTGTAGTTTCATTTTAAATATTAGAAAATCTTGACATCAATTATTTGGAAGCACTCATAAAAGTTAAAACACACCTAAAATATTTTTTTTGGTTTCCAATATATTTGTTGTGCATAGTCATTGTTACAATATTATTTTTCTTGATTTATGCAATGTCTATAAAATAAAGCATGTACATTGTAGTTTCATTTTAAATATTAGAAAATCTTGACATCAATTCTTTGGAAGCACTGGTAAAAGTTAAAACACACCTAAAATATTTTTTTTAACAATAGTAACTGCAAAATGAAAGAGTTAAGGTGCAATTCATGGTATAGATCCTACACTTTAACAGGTCAATGAAAAGTTCCTTATCAAAACTAAATTTATAGTCCACCAAAATTGTATCCCAGAAGTAACATTGGGTTCATTCCATATACTAAATTTTTATTTTACCCTTCTAAGGAATGCTAGAGTTTCTTTTTGGTTCTATTCGGTGGCTGAAACAATTGTAGACACTTCAAACTATGAAAAGGATAATATTAAATATATTTAAACCTCCAAGATACACTATAGGATATGTTACTTCCATTAAATAAATCCAAAATGACAAGCTATTTTAAGATCATGGGATCGATATTGTCGCTCCAAATTTGAAATCCACAAAGTCATGGGATCAATATTTGCGCCAATGAATCTTGAAGACTTGTTTTCCTCTAAGGTAACATTTCCTAGAGTAGTGGTCATTGAACCTTCCATATTTTCTTAGATGAGTCCCCAAATGCAAGCTCACAAGACCATCCATGCGTATATGCATATTCTAAACTAGAT
>SNQJ01S0016048.1:30553-42601 GCA_010110895.2 Picea sitchensis
AAAGGGGGTACCCCCCCTCTGCACTCCCCTGCGTGGAAGAGTGTACATACTTATGGGGTGTAAATACTTCATGGGGTATAAACACGGCTGAAAGTAAAAGACCTCTAAATCAGGAAGATAATCAAGCTCCACAACCGACACTCCAATAGATCTGACGACTCTCGCAGTTAAAAAATCAATGACTCTCATATTCAAAAAATCAATGTCTTTGAACGTGTCAAAGTATTTACATGCATGATGATTAACATCCTTTCCTTTTTACCTTTCCCCTTAACCGTGTGGTACCACAAAGATCAAAAACTATCCTCTCGTTGCTTCTACCCTCCGATCGATGGTTTGGATCATTCCTCGGAGTACCCCCATCGGGGTACATCCTCTTTCGAGTTTCACATTACTCCGATGACAAGCACTATGATGGATCTGACGATGTGCGTTCGCTTCATCCAACGATCTAGGTTCTCTCGTAGTTCCACACCTGCTAAACAGTTAAGGATTTCAAATGTTCTTATACAGTTCCTTACCTACACCGATCAATGACTAGGATTCATTCTTCCTACCTCTCCAATCTACGATCCAAATCTCCTCTCGAAACCCCTCCATCAGAGCTTCCTCGTAATCTCACACTTAGATGTCCAAATGGCATAACCTTTGATCAACAGTCGAGATCGTTTCACGATAGAGATCAACAATACAGCTTCATCACGTCCACTACTGTCAATGTGGGCCTGCCACTTGGTATGACATAGGGAATTGTCGTCACCTGACACGTGGAAAACATATTTCCCACTTTACAAGTGCCAAATCACTAAGCCATGTGGCTCCCACTATGCTTGACACATGGAACCACCTGTATCATGACACGTGGCACCATTCACGACATCCTCTTGAGCCTTCAATTAAGGATTTATGGTCCAAATTGTCTACGGTCCCCCTCAGACCTTGGCAAAGCGATGATCTATATTTCATATCAGAGCTTTCTCATCGAAGTATATCTCTGTGATCCATTCCAAAAAGTGACTTGCAATGGATAATTAAGATCTTTTCTTAGAGTTTCTTCGATCCCAATGGATCAACGGTGACGATTATGTCTCGGGACTCCTTCGATCTCGACCAATCAATGGTATATCTTATTTTGGAACTCCTCTATTGGAGTGTATCTCTGAGATTCATTTCAAAAGGCACTTTGTGATGGATGGTCCATAACCGTCCATAGCCACTCTTTGATATATCAACGACCTCGTTGATTTAGGGTACAAATTATACTGGTGTCATAACCTGCTTCGATGGAGGGTCAAGATCTTGTTTTGTCAGATCCACAGCTACGATTTGTCCTGGATAAAAAAGGGTTATTCTCAGGACACCTGTTCAATTAAGGAATTCATTGTTTTATAAGTTCTTCTAAGTTATTTCCAAGGTCTACCCGACATTCTTGGCTATGTCCTTTCTCTGAAAACCTCTAAGGAATTTCCCTTTATTGCTTGAAGGGGATTTTGTGTTGGATATGTGTTATATTATTTTCATGTTTAGAACTAGTGTCTATGTTGTGTTGAGCGCATAGGGGGGCTTAGCGCCCCCTTCCCAGGGATTCATAAGGGGGTGGGAGCCCATTTGCATGGGGGTTCGACGACATCACCCATGAAAAACAAATTGGCGCTTTTTTGTGCCCATTTTCTTGCACATGGTTTTTGTCGATGGTTTTCTATTTCCAGTTAAGGAATTGAGTTTGTTGACTAATTGGGTAATTGGATTAGAGTTTTCGATGCCCCTGGCTCCTATATGTATATTGTATTGTAAACAATGTATGTGATGATGAATATAGAAGATGTTGGTTTTCCTGGTTTGGGTTTCCAGGGGAAAAATCTCTATGTAATGTGTATTTTCCATTGTACCTTTTTTTTTTATTATTGAAAATATGTTTGCAATAAATAATTATACAAGGTTAAAATCTACATTTGGTATCAGAGAAATTATTGGCTGCAGGGAAACTCCTTTGTGGTTAGGGGTTTGGCTCGGGATTGTGATAATCCTTGTTACAATGGGATATCTGCGATATTGATTCTTCAGGTGAAAATAAATGGTGAGTAGTTCGAAAATAAAGATTGAGAAATTTAATGGGAAAAGTTTTGAGCTTTGGAAGCTCAAGATGGAAGATCTATTGGTAGAAAGAGATCAGTGGATCACAATGGATCCAAGTACTGCACCTATAGGAACGCCAGAAAATGACTGGAAAACGTTGGATCAAAAAGTGAAGAGCACAATCTGATTGTGTCTCTCAGATTCAGTATTACTGAATGTGTCAGGGGAAGCTACATTCAAGGTGTTATGGGATATGTTGGGGAACTTGTATTAGTCTAAGTCCCTGGTAAATAAACTGTTCTTTCGGAAGAATATGTATAATTCGAGGATGATAGATGGAGACTCAATGAAAGAGCATCTGAACGCCTTCAATACAATGGCAAGTCAATTGTTATCTATTGAGATTAAAATTTTAGATGAAGATAAGTGTATCAATTTATTTTTCTCTTTACCAAACTCGTGGGATAGTCTGGTTGTGGACATAGGTATTAATACAACTACCTTGAAGTTTGATGATGTGTTCTCATCCTTGTTTTCAGAGGCGATGATATGGAAGAACATGGAGGGACAAAGAACGCATGAAATATTTTCAAGAGGAGGCTCCCAGGAAAGAAATAGATCTAAGTCCTCAAGTGGGAGATCCAAATCTAAGGGTAGATCTAAATATTCCAAAATTTGTGTAAAGGTATGCTAGAGATGTGGAAAAGAAGGGAGCTGGAAGGAGAAATGTAGATCCAAAAGTGTTGAGAGAGTGAAGGGATTTGAAGATGCTACTTATACAAAATAAAAGACCTCCTAGGAAGGAGGGGATGTGTATTTGGCTTCTTCAAGCACACATGCAGATCATGAGGCATGGTTGGTTGACGCATGTGCATCCTTTCATATGAATCCCCATAGGGAGTGATTCTGTGAATATGAAAGGTATGATGGAGATAATGTTTTCCTAGGTGATGAATCAACAACTAGAATCATAGGATGATGAAGATTCAAGTTGAAGCTCATATATGGAAGGATTGAAACACTAAATGGTTTTATACACATCACAATATTGGCCATAAATTTGATTTTTGTAAGAAAAATGGACAATGCAGGGGTAAAACCAGTATCTGAAAAAGAAACCTACAGGATGGTTCAAGGAGAAATGGTGTTGTTGAAGGGAGTTTGAGTTGGAACCGTGTATAAGATACAAGGAAGCACTATTAATGATGGGTGTAATATTTCCATTGTTCCTGATATTGACGTTGTAAAAGAAAAAAATCCTACAATCTCTAGAGAAAAGGTTATGCTATGGAATCAAAGACTGGGGCATATCATAGAGAAGGGTTTTTTACTACTACACAGTAAAGGTATGTATAACTTCTCTCTGGATTTTGATTTATGTGAACATTTTGTATATGGGAAGTAGAATCAGGTAAGATTTCCCTCTGGTGCAACGAGGGTAGAAGGAATTTTACAGCTAGTGCATAGGAATTGGACCTGTGTCGGTTCCATCATTGGGAAAATATGTGTACTATGTCTCATTTATAGATGACTTATCGAGGAATACTTGGATATATTTCCTCGGGAAGAAATATGAAGTATTTGACAGGTTTAAATAGTTTAAGGCTCTGGTTTAGAATCAAAGAGAGAAAAGAATTAACGTGTTGAGGACGAATAATCATGGAGAGTTATGTAGGAATGAATTTGAATAGTTCTGTAAGAAGTGTGGTATAGCAAGGAAGAAGACTACTCCATATACATCTTAGAAGAATGGAATTACAGAAAGGATGAAAAGGATGTTGATGGAAAAAGCAAGGTGCATGCTCAGTGGTGGCGGGTTAGGGAAAGAATTATGGGTAGAGGTAGTGGGTACTGCATATCACCTAGTCAATAGATCAACCTCATCAAAACTAGATGGCAATAATCCACATGAGTTATGGACGGGTAAGAAAACCTATCTCACACATCTCAAGGTATTTGAATGTGAGGCTTATATTCACTTTCGAAAGCAAAACAAGAGTAATATAGATAAGAAGGCTAAAAAGTGTATCTTTAATGGGTATAAAAATGGTCTTAAGGGTTATAAGCTTTGGAACCCAGAAACTAAGAAGGTTGTGTATAACCAAGATGTGGTATTTAGAGAAATGAAATATGTTGTCAAATATGAAGTATTACCAAGTAAGGAACAAAGAAAACAAAGTTTGAGTTAAAGGATGATGAATCAGACTCTACATAAGAACAAGAATCAGAAGAAGAAGATCCTCATACTCTAGTATTGAGGAGATCGGTTCGATAAAAAAGGATACCAGAAAGGTATACTCCACCTTATTTTGGTTCAAATTTTTCTTTGTCTAATACTGATGATGATCCTAGAACTGTTAGGGAGGCAGTGGATTCAGAAGATGGAAAACTCTGGAAAAAGGCTACAGTCAAAGAAATGGCAACCTTGGATAAGAATGATGATTTGGATCTAGTGGAGTTGCCGACTGAAAGAAATCCCATTGGTAGAAAATGGGTATTTTTAAGAAGTTGAATGCAGAAGACAAAGTGGAGAACTGCAAAGCTTGGTTAGTAGCAAAAGGTTATTCCCAAGTTGAGGGAATTGGTTTTGGTGAGATTTGTTCTCTTGTTGCCAAGTTAACCTCTATTATATTTCTTTTATTTGTTGTTTCTTTGTTTGATTTTGAAGTAGAACATATGGATGTGAAGGAAACATTACTACATGGGGATATGGAAGAAGAAATCTATATGAAGCAGCCATAAGGATTTGTTGTGAAGGGAAAAAAGGAGTTGGTATACAAGCTGAAAAATTCCATGTATGGCTTAAAAAAATCACCAAGGATGTGGATTCAAAAATTTGATAGTTATACGTTGGGACTTGGCTTCACAAGAAGCAAAGAGGATCACTATGTTTTTGGACAGTTTTTCGGCACATTTTTTTCACTGATGGTTTTCTATTTCTGGTTAAGTAATTAAGGTTGTTGACTAGTCCAGGTTATTGGGTTAGGGTTTTGGATGTTGTTCGCTCCTATATGTATATTTTATTGTAAACAATGTTTGTGATGATGAATATAGAATATGTTGGTTTTCCTGGTTTGGGTTTCCAGGGGAAAAATATTTGTGTAATGTGTATTTTCCATTGTATCTTTTATGTTCTTTTACTAAAAATTAGTTTGCAGTAAATAATTGTACAAAGTTAAAATCTACATTTTGCATCTTGCAATCATTTTTGTTTCATTACAAGGACTGATATCAGAATCAAGCCCATTTGATTATATAGATACTTCCTTCAAACACTAAGGCATCTCGATACCTATATCATGGTACCTATGATGATTCCATGGCTTGGAATTCTCGTAGAGATACACTCTGTGTTAAATCTGTTCACTAGCCTACATGGGTTCCTTATATCACCAAGGAAGACAAACATAACTAATCTATACAAACCTGTTAGTTACACAAGCATGCCAAATACACATTTTACATCCCAAGGGATTGCATATACTACATGGATTCATTTCAGTTAAGTAGGCATATCTATCCATGAAAGAATTCACAGGATGCAATTATTCATATAGTTCCACCATTACTCAAATACACAAATATGCAAAGAAACAACCAATCTACTTATCAAACAAGCTTGCATCCCTAGATATACACTTACAGGTACCAACCCCTCATTGTACTCTATACACAAGGTATAAGAAGACTTGTTTTTTCAAATGGTGACCAACCAACTGACTGTGGGTGTTCTCCTTTCCACCTAACCATAGGCTATGCGTGCTCAGTCACTTCAGCAACAAACCACCCCCGTGCCAATCCATGATACCACCAGGGAGTTTCTCTCGGGTTCTCAAGAATATTTGGATGTGAAGGTCTGTCTCCTTCATCCCACCAATGGTAGGGAATTTCTCCATGCTCCTAGCCTATGCCTCTTCGAGGTTTATTATATGCCTTCCAACATCAAGCTCATGGCCCCTTAGCTTAGGTTGGGTTCTTGGAGTCTCTGCGCAATCCTTCAACCAATTTCTTCCTCTGAGACCCCCCCCTAAGCTCTCCTTGAGTTCTTCTCCTACATCTATTCCCAATATCCTTTTCCCTTCTCCTCGTGCATCCCTCCATGTCATCCCCCTGGGAAGGTTCTCAGCCTATCCCCTTTCTTCTATTAGAAAACACCCATGGGTCAATCATGGGAACTCGTGAGGTATTTCCTTTTGTCCTTCGGATGATGGTTGATGCTATTCCAGTCAGATCTCCATACTCCCATCTATTGAGGGTGGTCGGTTTCTCAACCACCAATCCTCCCAATCCCCCCTCATTATTGAGGGTGTTCAGGTGCTCAACCACCAATCCTCCTCAATGTGACAAAATTTTAAAGACTCCACCGAGTATTTCACATGAGATATCAAAGTCTCCCCTTCCTTGTGGTCACTCTCCCTCTAGGCTCAGGCTCATGCATCCCCTTCTCTGCTATATAGTCCCTTGGGTGATCCATCTTTCCTGCCAAGAATTTCTCGCACAAGAAGAGTTTCAAATACCTCACTAAGTCTTACAACTAAAGCATCCCCAAGTTTTCTCTATCGAGGTGTCCCTATGGCTTGCTCTGCCAAATGCGTCTCTTCGACCCAATGTTACCACAACATGACACTATTTATGGTGATCATGAATTATCACAAATTCTCTTGTTACAATAGTAGCCCTCTTCCATAATTTCTTATTTCATAGCCAACATTTGTCCTCCGTGGACAGATCATTTTCATCTCACATCTATTCACATGCATAAAGAAATTAGTGAGATACTTTCATTAAATTTCAATCAAAATTATTTCAAATCTTTTAGGGACCAAACCTCCCTAACCACTCACATAGGTAGAATAATATATTTTCCATGTAATAAAGGCCGACATGAGTTTATAAGGCCTATTTAATAAATGTGAACAAGTCAATGTAAGAAGACATAATAGAATCTTTTGCTTCTAGAAAGATATTTCGCTAAAGGTTCTTTATAATATAGAATTAGCATAAATAAGAGTACGAGCCATGATAAGTTTTTGTCTTGAGAATTATTGTAATAGAGCATTGTTTTGCTGGAGGTTCCCCCCTCAAAGAGGCAAGTGAAAATTGTTTCCTATCAATAAAGGTATTATTTTGGTGTTGTGGTTTCATATATTTTGTTGTTCCATTGTTATTATCTGCAATATTGTTGTTTTCTTCTATTATAATAGATCTGGTACCTGACAAGTGGTATCAGAGCACTTTCCTTGCAAAAAATTGTGGGTTATTTTTTTAGGGTAGAGACATATTCTGACGTCTTAAATCTACAGTGATTTGTCATTCAATGCATAAATCTATGGTCGTGGAAGCATAAATACAAGAACTACAAGTGGTACTTAAGTGCACATTGTTGGACACCCTTTTAACCCTTGTTGGTATCCCTTTGAGTGGTAGCACATCAGATAGCACCTGTATACGGATTGGCCTAGATATTCAAAATCCCTCCATAGATAAATCGATTGGCCACGTGATTCTATAGTGCCACCGACAACAACACTCAAGAAGATACTCTCTAGTACTTGGGTAATTAGGTGGTATGGATAAAGGTATAGTCTAGCCTCCTTAGTTCGTGCCCTAAGATATTGGGTCGAGAACTATTGTTTGACCCCACACGTATATCAAAGAGATATAGCACAAGGAAAAACCTTGTTTGTAGAAACCCTAAACACCCTAACCCTTGGTATGGAAAAAAAGTAGAAAAGGAACATATAATATCTATTGCCATTCAACCTTGCCTCTTGCATTTGGCTTGGAAAATTCGTACACATTTCTTCCTGTTAAGAATTTGGTCATTTTTCATTGCAATATTATTCATATCAGAGTATAACACTGTAGGAGTAAATAAGAGTATAGTGGTCCCATCAAAACCCTTATTCGAGACCTATCCCATTGGATTCCTCTCCTCGCCCTAATCACAGTGGTACCTTTAATTTTTAATCTTTTTTTCAGTGGACCCGACCCCCTTCCAAGCTCCCTTATTTTCCACCTTTCCCATTATATTCCCCTTTTCACCTTGATCATTATGGTACCTATCACTTATAATTCCTTCTTTTATGTGGTTCCACCCACCCATTTCCCCTTACACTCACCGCTCATATCCAAATGGAAACCACTCGCAACCAAGGCCTGCAAGCTTCCATCACTTAAAACAAGGAGTCACTCCAATAAGTGACTATTGGTATTTCTTTCACCAATTCTCGCATTGAAAAATTCGAGACCAAAGTCCAACAAAAATTTGACGGCATGGATTCCAAATTCATGGGTGAATTTTCCACCCTCTAGTCGGTTGTCAACTAGTTGTTGAATCGCCCCCAGGGCCCTTCCTCCTCAAATTCCAATTCCTTTCATCGTGAACCCCATCCTCCCCACCTTCAGGTCAATAAATTGGATGGCTCTGACCCCATGGGATGGGTCACTCAAATGGAGCATTATTTCTCTTTTGATGGAGCTATCAATGAGTTGGCCAAACTTGTTTATGATGTTCTATATTTAGATCATGAACACTATAATTGGTGGCAATTGTGTAAAAATGCACGCCAGGCATATTTTGTGTGGACCCAGTTTGTTGGAGAGCTCTATGAACACTTTCACACTGACACCCACTATTTAGGTCATTTGACCAAGTTGAAATAGTGAGGCATAGTGGAAGACTTTATAACTGCCTTTGAGCATTTAACTCTCAAAAAAGAGGGCATGGCAGATGTGTTCTTCTAGGAATTCTTTATCAATGACCTAAAGGATGAAATCCGAGCTGAGGTCCTCATGGATCGCCCTTATACTTTGTTGGAATCTACGAAACGTGCCAAAGAATCGCAACATTTCATGGTGATTCCATGAAATGTGGTGTGTTTTGAAAATGTATGTCTTCAAATTGAACAATACCACCTGAAATCTCATATGTTTTCCATCGACATAGGTGATTGTGACATTGTGCTAAGTGTTGACTGGTTATGCACTTTGGGCCCCATTCTCATGGATTTTAAGGCATTAACCATGCAATTCCACCAGGAAGGACAACAATATCAATTCCAAGGAATCACAACAAGTTCTCCTGAGATCATCAGTTCCCATCAAATGGAAAAGCTTCTCAAGAAAGTTCATTTAGGGATTATTGCCCAACTCCATTTCATTCAAGCAGTTGAGACACTCTCCATGCATCTTGACCTCCAATCTATCATATACAAACACCAAGATTTGTTTTCCACTCCTTAGGGACTTCCCCCTTCTCGTGGTGTTCATGGTCAGTTCATTCCCTTTGTCCCTGACAATATTCCTCCCAATGCTCACCCTTATTTTCATCCCTCTACCTAGAAGAATGAAATTGAAAAAATCGTGTAGGAGTTGCTCGAAGTGGGTGTTATCCGTCCTAGTACCAGCTACTATTCTTCTCCTATGGTAATGGTACTCAAGAAATAAGGTACTTGGCAGATGTTTCCTGACTTGGCACATGTGTCCATGGTACTTGGAACATGTGTCTTGACTTTCGTGCGCTCAATAAAATCACCATCAAAGAAACATTTCCCATTCCTGTCATTGATTATATCTTGGATAAATTGAGCAGTGCTTAGTACTTTACTAAACTTGATCTTCGTTTTGGATACCACCAGATACATATGAAAGAAGAAGACATTCCAAAGACTGACTTTAGAACTCATGACGATCACTATGAGTTCTTGGCCATGCCCTTTGGCACGTGTAATTCCCCCTCCACCTTCCAAAGTCTCATGAATCATGTTTTCCATCCTTTTCTCTGTCATTTTTTCTTAGTTTTCCTTGATGATATTCTCATCTATGGTAAAAATTGGAAATCCCATCTTGCCCCTGTGGATCAAGTTCTACATCTACTCTTTCAGCACCAACATTTTTCTCAAATAATCTAAATGTGCCTTTGGAGCCTCAGAAGTGTGTGTACCTGGGTCATATTGTTGGTGAGGATGGTGTATGGGTGGATCTTAATAAAATTGAAGCTATGCAATAATGGTATTTCCCTAAAACTCTTAAGAGATTGCGTGGCTTTCTAGGTTTAATAGGCTATTATCACAAGTTTGTTAAGAATTATGGAAAATTTGTAGCACCTCTCATTACTCTCCTTAAAAAGTATGTCTTCACTTGGACTCTAGCAACTGACCAATACTTCCATGCCTTGAAATAAGCTAAGTGCACAACTCTTTTCCTAGAACTTCTTGAGTTCACCAAGACTTTTTTCTTGGAATGTGATGCTTTAGGAAAAAGAATAGGGGTGGTCCTCATGCAATATGGTCGGGCTTTGACCTTCACAAACAAAAAAATTTCAAACCGACACTTGGGACAACCAATCTATGAAAAAGGATATGTTATCTATTCTCCATGTTGTGGATCTTTGGCATCCTTATATATTGGGGCAATGATTCCATATTAAAAGTGATCACCATAGCCTCAAGTATTTTCTAGAAAAAATAATTTCCTCCCCGGAGCAACAAAAATGGGTAACCAAGTTATTTGGCTATGATTATGAGATCATTTAAAAGAAGGAAAAAGAAAATGTGGTCATTGATGCTCTTTCCAGAAACTATGAAGAAGAAGGGTCCCTCTTTTCCCTCTCCTTCGTTGTGCCTGATTGGCTCCAAGATGCTCTCCAGGAATGGTTATAAGATCCCAAAATATCTCGCCTGATCTAGGAATTGCAACCAAATTCTCCAACTTCTCCAGGGTACTCATGGCACATTAATGAGCTTTTCTACAAAGGTCATCTATATTTAAGAAAATAGTCACAAATTAAATCTACGGTGCTTTCTGAGCTTCATGGTTCACCCATTGTTGGGAATTCAGGGTTTACAAAATCCTATGAAAGGGTCAAACGTTCTTTTTGGGGGGATGGTATAAAATAATACGTCTACACCTCTATGGATAAATGTGATGTCTGTCAATTCAAAAAGGGAGAAACAGTCAAATCCCCCGACACACTCCAACCCCTTCTATTTGGTGGGATATTTCTATGGATTTCATTATGGGCCTACCTAAATCTGGAAAAAAGACAATCATCATGGTAGTGGTTGATAATATTTCCAAATATGCTCATTTCTCTGATTTTCAACATCCCTTCACCACATCCACAGTGGCTCACATTTTCATGGATATTATATTCAAAATTCATGGCATACTGCATTCTATTATATCTAACAGGGATCAAACGTTCACCAAAAATTTGTGACAAGAATATTTCAAGCTACAGGGCACCCAATTACATCTCATAATCGCCTATCATCCTCATACTGATGGCCAAAATGAAATTGTCATCAAGTGATTGGAAACATATTTAATGTGTTTTGCATCTGACCGCCAACATCAGTGGGCTCAGTGGTTACCACTAGTTGAATGGTGGTACAACACATCTTACCATACAACTACTCGCATGAATCCTTTTGAAGTAGTATATGGAAAAAATCCATCATCAGTTCTCTCATACATGTCAGGTGTTTCTAAGGTTCAGGAGGTTGAAAAATATATTACAGTACGTGAGGCTATTCTCCATACCCTAAAAGACAATTTGGTGATGGCTCAAAATCATATGAAGCAGTAAGAAAATCAAGATCGTTCTGAATGTCATTTTGCTGAAGGGGACCAAGTGTTTATTCATCTGCAACCTTCTAAGAAGAGTTCACTCAATGCTGAACATTGTTAGAATATTGCTCCCAATGTTTATGGTCCTTATGCCATTCTCAAGTGTGTGGGGCACGTCGCTTACCAGTTATCTCTTCCCAATGATTCTAAGCTCCATCTTGTTATTCATGTGATCCGAATTATTTTTGGCACGAAATGAGAGTGGAGATATAACATAGAAATATTCAGAGATATTGCAAGAGAGACAACAATATAACAGAGATATATAGTAATACACGATTTCTATTAATGAAAGAAATGTACAGAGACTATAAAAATACAGAGTGAAAGACTCCCTAG
>SNQJ01S0016048.1:51385-67985 GCA_010110895.2 Picea sitchensis
ATAATCATCACAGTGTTTACAAAAATATAGATACATTGCATGTAGGCCAGTGAGTCCCCTCACCCCTATAGGTACAAAAATGGGTACCCCCTACCCTATACAAAATGGGTATCAACTACCCTATACAAAATGGGATTTTGAGCCTATAAATACATAACCCCAACACTCATGGTGCCCCAAGAGCTCCCCCCCAGGTCCTCTATTAGTTGGAGGCACCCCACCAGTTGGGGGCCCTCCAGGTCCAGGGGGAAGTTGACCAGTCATTTCTTCCCCCACTACAACTTCTCTATGGATCAAGGTTAGCCACTTCGCCGATACACCCACACTGCTCCAATATCTCCTCGTCCTGGATATAGGCCCACATGGCCTCAGGTACACCCTGCAACACTTGCTTGAAACAATGACACAGGTCCTCCATCATCACTCTGGCCTCTTCCTGCAACTCATGAGTTGGTCCAACACTAGCATCATCTCGTCTCTGACTTTGTCCTGCCCTAGTCTCTATAGGCGATGGTCGCACTGGTCCTCGACAAGCCGACTCCCTAACCATCTCTGCCTCTCGGCCTCGAGGTTCCACATCTGCAAAAAGACACCAAATATAGAGTCAACATCCATATATACATATATAATCAAATGATAGCTATCAAAATCATACAAACATAAATACAAAAATATACCTCTCGCATCCCAATCCTCCCCAGGAGGCAACATCATGTCAGGGTCTTTTCGGTAGTCTATACTAGCGTATGGGTACCTCATTATCACTTGTGGAATTTTTCGCCACACGCATGCCACCATGGTCATGAATTAATGGCCACCCTCCCCACCCCCGTGTCGAGCCAGCACATGGGCCCACCGCATCAGTTGTGGCTCTCATGGCCTCGCAAGCTCCAGCAGAATCTTAGGGAAAAATAGAGGCACCCTCTCTAGAAACTAGGCCACCAGAATCGACCCAAAGGCAAAGTCACCAGAGTCGGATCTCTGACACTGGTTAACTTGCCCCAACATCCTGGTGTGCAACATCAACCCCCATGCAAAAAGGTCCCCATCAAGGATCCACTCAACTATCCTCAGCTGACCTTTGGTGATCCACTGAGTCCCCAAGGATCCGTAGATCCTCACCACCATTGTGGTGATGCACTCTGTGAGAAGGTCATTAATCACTCCAATCCTGATGACCGAATACGACATCGGGTTCGGTCCTGAGAAATGGTAAATCTCCAAGTCACCCACTCGCTCATCCCTCGGCAGTTGGGGTTCCATAGGAAGGGACATACCACATAATGGGAGCCCTGTTAGAAAGTTTAGATCCTCGACAGTCAAGAATGTCAGTTGTTGTCCTCTCATGATGAAGCATTGTAGATCAATTCTCCATGTAGCAATCAAATAGTGAAGCAGGAAATCCTGCGACCGTATCAGCGGGAAGTCGAAGAACTTGAGCAACCCACAGGTTGCCAAGTGTCTCCGCACACCCAAATGTTCTCTCACTGCCTCTCGAAGATGGTCCCAGTCCCACTCTCTCCAGTGCATGGGCATCATAGTATCTGGACTATGTTGATCACCTGCATCCACATAGAAACACTTGGCCAACCTTCATCATTCATAAAAAACATCAACAATTCAAAAATTTAAAACCCCTTAGCCTTGCCTCCATTGCGAGGATTTCACCCATATAGGTTTGCACATGTGCGTGCCTGTTCTTTGCATAGTAGCATACTAATGTGCAGCTATCCAGAAAACAATCACACATCACGTGCACAACTGTCACCCAGAAAGGTGCACACATGTGCACACCTGTTCTCTGTACAACTGTGCACTGATGTGCAACTGTCTGAGAAACAGTTGTGCACAGTGCACAATTTTCAATCAAATAGGCATGCATCTCATGCATGTCTGTATTTCCCTCATTCGTGCCCACATGCGCGGCTGTGTCAAGCACAACTGCACACTATGCATAGGAAAAGGAATTATACCCACGCATATGCGCGTGATTATTCCTCCTTTTCCCAGGCATTGGTGGGCCCCTACCCAAAACCACCCCTATACGGCCCTCCGTACACCCCCTACCTACATTCTACAAATTTCACATGATGCAGGAAGATAGGGCCACTAACCTATCTCTTTCCACTCTTGGATTGGTTGACTCGTGCTCCCGTAATCTCCAAATATCCTCAGAATACTCTCGTCAATTCAGCTACAACAACGGGTACAAATGAGGTGGCATTGTTGTCCCACCAACAATATGTAGTCCCTTTTGCCAAACTTCCACACTTAGTTACAGGAGCCCAGAGCCTCCTTTTTCTGATCCATTCTCAACCATGGAATCCTGTTCCCACCATCTACACATTCACATTCCCTGGGCCACCATCTGAACTTGGCCTTGAAGGACCATTTTTCTCACGTCACGTTCAGGTACGCATGCTCATGTTCAAATTTTTTCAAATATTTGTCATATGTTCTTTCTCATTAGATATTGTTCATGTCGGGTATTTGGTTTTCATGTGTGCAGGACTTGGTCATCAAAGTGTCATAGCCCCTTCAGGTATATGTTCGACACTGGCATGTAATTATTCCCTCTGCAATAAATTGCATATCCCAGTCACACCCTATGACATGTGCCTTTAGGGTCCTTACATCCGGCTCTATAGTACCATCACCTCCGTTGCATTTTGGTATTGTCACCCAGTAGCACTCTTCCCCACATGAGTTGTCACATTCATAGTTCCCCTTGGACACTTGACACTCATGTTTATTTCACCCCCTAGGGATGGGAGTCTTGATATTCTTATGCACTTTCGAGAATGAACCACATGCTTCTTCTCATCACATTGCTAGATTTCCCAAATGGGATCCTAGGTCGTATCATCTCAGTTCTATTGACTGCACCTCCGCAGTATCATTATCCCTCCATCTCATCCACCATATTTTTCCTCCATTTATTTACCTCATACATAAACCCACCCATGGGGCCCCCACCCTCCAAAAGTTCTCGTTCACAAACTTGCGCCCTTATAGGCCAACCCATATTTCACTAAGGCACCTGTTTTTGTATCTATATACTCAACCCAAAAATTATTCTTTATTTCTTTGGTAATTGTATAAAGCCTTTGTTTCTAGCATTTACTTAGTTTTTGTCATCATCCTTGATGACCTTCTTTTCCCTGGCAACGCAACCCATGTCACCCTTGGTTGGGGCCTCCACTCTTTTTTCATTCTAACATCGTTCACGAACCCCGAGTATCCCAAGTCCATGTACCCATGATATCTGAGTTTGTAACTTTGTTAGTCTATGGCACAGTTTAACCCCATATCTAGTCGTCCCCCTAACACTAGATACAATTTTACGGTTTCTTCTAATCATCCTTCACAATTCCCCAACCAAGGGAAGTCTCGAGTCTCACTGCATATTGACTTCGTTCATGTTACTTGTCAGTACATGATATCATCTTAGTGGATTTCAAGAAGCCCTTTTCTTCTTGGTGTCGTGCTTCCCTTTCTGTCGGCATCAACACAGTTTCCAGAAGGGTGACGATATATTGACTCTCATTACCTTTACAATAAGGAGTCTCGGATGGCACGAAGAGAATCATCATTGTTGTTTGATGTCGTTGACCCCCATAACATTCAACTTCAACAAACTCTCATGTTAGGGTGGGTCTTACTATGCGACTATTGCAGTTGTTTCATACTAGCCAAAGACCTCTGAATTCGTTAGGCCATCAATACCTATGAGTCATCGACACTTCTTATAGTCGTCCTTGCCTCACTTCAGAGTCCGTTCACCATTCAAAACTGTCATTTGTTGTTATCAACCTCCCCCAAGGGCACTGTAGTTATATATATCATCATACACCTTCAGTTACAGTCTCACATTTTGGTTACATGACACGAGCATGAGACATAACATAGTTACCAACTTAACGAGAACTCTACAGAGTTCTCGTTTTTGGGGGGCTCAAGTTTTAACCTCGTTTTTAAAAATGGTGCTACCGATAGCACCCCCCTCCATTTTTAGATGGTTTTTTGATATTTTAAATTTTCTGATACATAAGGTTTCCACTTTGTTTTTTTAAATGCACGTTTTTTCACTTATTTTCAAATTGTTCAATTTTTTTTATTTTTTATTTTTTCTCAACCATGTTTTTTCATCTATTTTCAAACTTTTCAATTTTATTTTTATTTTTATTTTTATTCAATCGTGTTTTTAATCATATTTCCATGCTTCATCCAATGTTAAAAATGTTGTACACCATTTTTTTTTAAATGAGAAAAAATTAAGAAAAAAGGTAAAAAAAATAAATTATAACCCTAACAAACTTTAAAAAGGTGAAAAAAAACCCCCAAAACTAAAAACATATAAAAAAACCCCAAATTAAAAAACTTCAAATAAAAATTTTAATACAAAATTTAAATAAAAATTAACAAAAATAAGTTGAAAAACCTTAAAACTACAACAAAAATAAATAAAATTTATATCAAAAACCTTAAAAAAAATAAAATTTACACAAAAAAATCATAAATATTTAAAAAAAACATAAACATATTTTATAACATATACATATATAGCCTGAGTGAGCCTAATGGTTAAGAACATGTGTTTCCTCTTAAGAGGTCACAAGTTCAAATCCAAAGGGGGGTAGGGTATGTATACCTCCGTAGACTTTACCAGTCAAATCGCTATATGTTTTTTTTTTTAAATATTTTATTGAATTTTGATTATTTTTCAGTTTTTTTTTTTCTAATTTTTTTTTTTTAAGCTTGAAGGGATTTTTTGCTCCTTTTTTGAACAAAAAAACATATTTTTGTTTTTTAAATTATTGTTTTTTGGGGAAATTTTAATTTTTTTTCATTTCTTTCTAGTTTTTCTTTGTTTTTCACAATTTCGTTAGCTCATAAAATTTCGTAGCTCATATGTTTTGAATATGGTCAATATAACAATACTTTTAAGAAATTATTTATGTTTCATTTGATGTAACTTGTATTTATTGTTTTATTATTAAAAGTAAAACATTATTAAAAAGTGACGTTGAATTTTTAAGGTATATTGTGATATTTTCATGGCATTATGTATTACCTTATGCTTTTCGTGATAATAACATTTAAGGGTTTCTTTTTCTATTTTGTTTACACTAATGATGAGTTCTTTTACCACATTATAAAAATGTGTCATTTTCATACCCCAATTTTAGAATGGGTGCTACCGATAGCAGTGCTTTTCAATTTGATGGTCAATTTTGAGGTTTTGGTTTTAATGGTACCAAGTGATAAAAATACGATTTAAAATGATCTCAAAATTTAACGTTTTGAAAAGAAAAAATAAAAATAAAAAACGTCTTATTTGTTTTTAGGTGCTGATTTTAAGGTTTTTCTGAGCTATTGTCTAAGTTTTGAAGCCCATGTTTGAAAAATGTTGTAATTTTGACCCTGTTTTAAAAATGGTGCTAACAATAGCACCACTTTTTGATTTGGGGGTTGATTTTGATGTTTTTTATGAAAAAATATGGGTTTTTTGGGCCACAGTTCTCATTAAGGTTGTAACTATGTTACATGCCCACCTCGTTTGTACACATATTTTTTTTTCTCCCTAGAGAAAAGTTTCGGTCCCACAGTTTTCTCTCTCCCTCTGGCGGATCACTCTTGCAGTTCCTCTCTTCAGTCTTTAGCACAATGGCACTCTCAGTAAAAGAAACATTGTTGTATTTCGGCTATACGTATGTTCCTAACCTCACACATCAGGGGGCATCTGTTATCACTGAAAAATCATTCACAACATTTCATGCAAATGGTTAACGAAACACATCAATTCCAAGAACAATTAATCCACCTACAACATTGAAATGCATTTCAAAAGGAAAAAAACTATACAATTGGGTAAACAATTGACATGCGCAAATTCACCAAAGGAAGCGTGCGTGAGCCAACACAGCCCTCAGAGTGCACAATGCGCCAAGTGCGCGACTGTGTACGAGAAAATCTATGCACTTCTATGAACGACACATTTACGGATCTTGTCGGCCCCTCAACCACTTATGGACTAGATCCCAATATGTTTTCACCCTCATGTCTGAGCAAAATCCAAATGGGAGGTTGGTCAATGACTAAAGGGTGTCGTAAAAGGCCCCCTTGTTCACACCAAGAACCAATTACATTTTTCCTTGAAGAAATGCTATAAATAAGAGCCATGGGTGCACTAAGAAACCAAGATCTTCATAGTATTGTTATGTTGCAAGAATTCTCCCATGAGAATACACTTTTCTCTGTGGATCCTTCAAGCATCATTACAATAGGCCATTCCACTCACCTCTTGAGGGAATAGGCATTGTTTTTCTTCACCATTTGTCATTTTCTTTCATTGTATGAATATCTCTCCATTAGGGAACTCAAGAGCCCTCCCAAGGAGGAAGAGGGGACTCATAAGTCTCTATTTTTCTCTACGGTGTTTTTCCTACTAATCTATTGATCCATTGGTAGCATTATGTTGGTCATTGTTTGATTTTTATGGTTCTAAGTTTCTCATGCTTTCTAACTTTTATTTCTTTGTTGTTGTAGTTTTATTTCTCTATTTATACATGTTTTTGTCTTTTTTAACCCACTCACAAACTTTTGTCTTGTCTAGCAAGCTCATCTAGGCATGCAAGTGTTGTTGTTTTGCTCACTCAAGTGACAAAACTAACACAACAAAAGGAAAGGCATGGAAATTCAATTCAATGAAAGGCATGGCATGACAAGGCAAGGAAAGGCAAGGGAACAAAATAAAATGCAAAGGAAAGACAAACAACAACATGGCAAGACAAGGCTAGGCATTGTCAAAAAATATAAAGGCATCTCCTTGCTATTGCAAGGAAGTGCATCAAATACCATGAACCGCGTATCCATCTAGTTTTGAAGAATTTGTGGGTGGATGAACCAATCAATAAAAACATGTTTCTTGGTGATAGGTGTTTGTTTTCTAGATCGGGGATCAATAAAAATAGACAACAAATCTTGTTTTGAAATACCCAAGTCTCTAACTTGGATTATATCAATTCCAATCCTGTAAAAATTGAACATTCTAGCCCTATATTCAGAAATAGAAGTTAATTTCCCTTGGGAACTTGCGATGGACCTGTTGAGCACTACACACACCCTAAAAAGCCTATGCCAAATTTTACTTTTTGAGTACCACTTGATCTTTTGCACTGTCTAATTCGACTTCATTATGACAAATGTTGTATTTTCTTATCATTTTGACTCTCATTAAGTCTTTCAAAGTTTTCTTGAATCTATGAAAACATACGAATTAAAAAGATTCATTTTTAAATAAAGAATCAACAGCCAAAACATTTCACCTGATGCACCCAAATTCGACATCAGAAGGAATTAAAAGATGAAATAAAATCACTCGAAAAAAGGAAAAAAAATCGCAGTCCCCAAGCATCGATCTTTACCAACATCGTCAAAAGGAAGTTTTCTTTGCGACAAACATCACACAAGGATATCGCCGATAATTGATCCCCTTCGACATCGGTAAAAGGCGAAGAGAGTAAATGTTAACGAAGAAATAAATGGTATTCCCAATAGCCGATACCCGATGCACGAAGCGAAATCAGAGAAGACCAAATCGCGATGAACATTCGGACCACGCTAAAATATTTTCTCCGATCGCCGATTTCCGAAACGTTTCAGTATCGGGAGTTTTGAGGAAGCTAATCCACAGGAAAACTAGTGATAGTTTTGTTCCTGGTCGTTGACCCCCAATACCTTGCCGGCTAGGTGAGTAATAGTCTTCAGTGTAAGATTGTCTTGTGGCGAGGAGAAAAACACAAAACACAACTTGGAGCACCACTCAGGATGAGTTCGGAGTTAACCAGGATTGGATACAGTTTGTTTGAATGGCGTGAACAAGGGGCACTGCGTAGTGAATCCCAAGATTGAAAAACACGTTATGAATCAGACAGGAAAATATATGGACAAAGAACACAGAAAATACATACGCAAAGAAAGGAAACAATACATCAAATTGCTACAACTAGAATCCTTTCATCAAAGTTTTAGGATGCTTGCATTAGATTTCTATCGAGCTCAAATTTCATAAATAAACACTGTCTACAATATTTGGCCAACCAACCTGATTTACATTGAAAACATGAAATATATAGGCGAAGGCGCCACTTCGGCTGCCCTGCTCTCTAGCTACTATCCCTAGAATCTAGGAAACATGCCTTCCTATGTTCAATGGCCTTTCATATGACCTCTTTCCCAAAATAAAAAACAACTGTGTACAACCACGTCATAACCACTTGTTTCTTAGTTCAGTCATCAACAGGTCTCATCATATAGGTGGTGATGTGTCGCATTTTATTCTTTCGATATCCTTTGTGCTTCGCACAACTTCACGATTGAATCATGTGCTTCCCAGAGCTGTCTCTTGAGCCACATCACATTCCCTTCACGACCTTGTGATGTTGACACCTCAAGGGTCTTTGCTGCCAATTGTCATCTTAATTCTCTATTTTCCTGGTAGAGTTCGACAATGACGAGTTGTGCATGTGAGGTACAACTGATAGGAATTGTAGGGCATATGTGATACAAGCACCGCGATTTTTCATTCTTACAGCCTTCATGATGAGATGATGATGGTTGCTACACTTGCTGATGTGACTTTTGTTTAAACAACTTGCCTCGACTTGAGGCACCTAATGACTTCCCTTATGACAGGACCCGACTCTTTGGGAACAAACTTGTACTCTTAACACATGTTTGACTCTGACATTCTTTCCCGTCTCCAAGGGCCAACCGACCATTGGCTTGAATTTGAATCTCATGTTATTCTGTATCCGATCTTTCATGTTGTGGCACACAGACGTGACCCGAATAAGACCTGCCCTAACTAGAGAGAAATGACGATGCTAACAGAAAAGAAGCAAGCAATTCGAAAGCTGCAAAGATCTCGTGAGTATCAAATAACCAGGTTTAGAAATCTTTACAGGTATGTACCAGTATGGATGTTTCATTCTTACACTTCATACATGTATTTTACCCAGTGTTTCTCTATACGCAGTCTCTAAAGGATTTTAATTTTTTTGATTGATTGCAAAAAAAATGTCTCCGAGTATTGGGCAGAATTGGCTCAGGAAACTCACCTATAAATCGAAGAAAAATGGGCCAAGTGTGAGAGAAACTGGACCAATATCAATCAATAAATAAAATACATTGGACTCCCCGAGTCTGGCACACCCGATGACTTTGTCGACTTGCGCGACATATTCAAGTCACACACGAAGTAAAACTCATCAATGGGCCAAAGAAATAACAAAGGTGACATACATGGCGCCAGGTCAGGTGCGACAGTTTATGGAGCACCTGATCAAAGCTCGGGCTATGCTGCAACAATTAACCACCAGTCTAGTCAAGTATAGGGCACATGCAGTAGAGATAAGAGAGATTCACTTGGCCTCGATGGAGCAACATAAATTTTCATACACCAACACCTGCGAGGATTTGTTCATGAAGTGGTCGGAGTACGAAAAGAGTCATCCTCTTAAGTGATATCTTGAGATGACTCTTAGAAACTTGATAGGAGAGAACTCCATGTGGTGAATTTTGTTTACTTATCTACACTTTAGTTGTTATTTTTAGTTAAATTTATGTTATAGATAAGAGCATCGACCGCTTACTTAAGGGTTGATGGTTGTTGCAAGAAACTCTCATTTTTGGTTTTGTTAAGAACTATTTCGGGGCTGCCTTGAATTGAGAAGTCCTTTTGGACCAGAGACAAGTTTGTGTTTTCATCAAATGTGTGCATGATTGGATGTGGAGAAGAATTGTTTCTTATTTCATCTCATGAATGGATGTTGTAATGAGTAAGAGCTACTAAATCTATTGATAAGTTATCTCATGCAATGTTTTATAGTTCTTTCTTTCTTTAATGATGAAAATAAATCTGTGTTATTATGTGATTGATGATTAGAGTGGAGTGAATTATTTTACTTGCCATCATTTATCACATGTATGTTTTCTTTCTGATAATTTTTATCTCAGTCAGTAATTGGAATACTCACATGGTTAACGTATTAGTACTAGGCCTGTGGTAGACAATCACTGCCTGCATGCTAGAGTAAAGGGTTATCCCAAGCTCAACTTCTTCTCCAGTAGTTAAATTTGTTCCTATTTTCTTACCTAGTTGGTTTATACTGGCTTCCATTTTATATCGGTCCCACCTAAGAGAAAATACAAAAATAGAAAGTCCAAACTGAAGAAGACGTCTTCATAAGAAAATGTAAAGCTCATCGATTAATTGGTCGGATCGCAAGATCTAAAGAACTATTGCACTATTAAATGTTGTAGAGTCTAATTGGGCCTCGATGGCAGGTTTGGTTCCTGTTGTTGAGTTAAAGGGATATAAGACCCATCAACAGAATTGGTGCTAGAAGGAGGGTCTGAGAATGAATGGTTGAATATATATTTCACATAATATTCTAGACAATCTGTAGATTCAGAGAAGCCCACATGCATGGCTAGTCGTTCCCAAGACATCCCACACAAACTAAGTACTCCTGAAATGAGTAACTCACCCAACCCCGAGGAAGAACGCTTGTTCCTTGATATACCTTACGTTCTTCCTCATGAGGAATTGAATCAATTCAGAAGAATCACAAGAGCATACGTCCATCAAATCGGTGTGCTACCCTTATCTCCACTACTTCCTCATAGAAAATAAATAATAATACCAGTGGTCCATTCCCCCCACCAAGTTTTTGTACACATAGTAGAAGACCTGATATATTTCTTCCTCACCGAAATCGAACATCCTCTTAACCTAATCCTCGAAACACCGGCCGTTAACTTCTTTGATCCTGACGAGTTTTGAGAAGAAGAAGGGTTTAACTCAGGATCTGAAGATATGGAAGACAACAATGACATTGATGAAGAAAGGGGAAACCCACCATAGAATAATAAACCTTGGTTGTCCAGAGATGCTTTGTCCATCCCTGGACAAGCACATAACCTTCCTCGTCACCCAAAGAAGTTACTTCCTAAATTCGACCCTGAAACCTCGGGACTACCGGAAGATCATATCAAGAAATTTGTACTAGCTATCAGATTGATGAATGTCCAACATGAAGACGTAGTTTGCAGGATGTTCCCCTACACTTTCAAGAATTCGTCTTCCACGTGGTATTTTAACTTTCTTGTAAGATATATAACTAGTTGGACGAAGTTTCAAAAGGATTTCCTAGACAAGTTTGCAGAAAAAACTACTACAAGAGCTTTGATGGTTGATTTTTTTGCCACCACCATGAGTTTGAAGGAAAGGGTTAAAGACTTCAATAAAATATTCACCACTATCTTAAATAAATTCCATCCCAAAGCTAAACCTACTCAAGAGTTTCAAATCGACGTATATGTTAATGCTCTCCCACCTTCTATTTCCATGTTTGTAAAGAGGGCTGCCAAACCAACCCTAGCTGAGAATTTTGAAGAAGCCAAAATTATAGAGTTCCAAATGAAAGGATGCAAAGAAGGCCAGGTTTCCTTAACTAAGAAATAAGTTCAACATCCTCCTAGGAGAGGGATATTTATCACTAGACCCCCAGGGAAACAAACAGAACAAGCTCCTAAAAAGGGAAGTGGGGACATAGAAGAGCTACAACGCATGGTAAAAAAACTATCAAACAAAATCATAGACATGAAGAGAAGTGCAGGGGAGGGAAACCAAGGGAAAATGCCCTATAAGCCTTTCTTTAAAAGGAAATAATCGTTCAAATCAATTGAACCTCCCCCAGCCAACTTAAACATCGATCTGGGAAATGTAGCATCCGACTCTTTCTGCACTTATCATCAGGAGAACCACTCTGAAAGGGCTGCTCTCAATGGGTGCATGCCATGAATTTGATGGCCAAATGGTTTCTAGATGAGGTCTCCCTAACCGAACAATCAAGTGGATCAAGTATAAATATCATCGATCAGGAAGAGACTGATCCACTGGAAGAAACAACCATGTTGATATGGGACCCTGATCTACCTAGGCCTTCGGATGACCTATGTGAAGTCCAGGAACCACCCACAAAATTCCTGGCTGTGCAAACAGGAAGTAGGGGTCAACCTATCTCAAATGACCCTACCACGACCCAAATTTTGGGAGGAAGGCCAACTCTCAATCATTAGAAAACACCTTTTTCTCCCCAAAGAAACCCTATAAGTATCCATACACGAGAATCACCCAAGATGGATTACAACATAGTTGAAGATTTGAAGAAGTTGAAGGCTAATATATCAGTTATGGACATATGTAGAATCCCTCAACAAAAAGACCTCCTGTTACAGGATTTGAAATCAGTAGAAAGTCCTGCAATGAGCACTGACCTAGGAAGAAATCTAATCCCCACATATCTAGGGAATAAACCAACTTTGAATGCTTTCTCTGAAGATAAGAAGGGAAAACCTTTTGTCCCACCTTTCCTTTTAAAATTCGAAGTCTTTAACAGAAACCTCCATAACTGTTTGGTTGATTCAGGAGCATCCTCTAATGTTATGTCACTGACTATTTGCAATAAACTAAACACAGTCCCTCTTAAGAGTGATAAACATGTAATACAACTTGACAGAACCCAGGTGAAGGTCATGGTAGAACTCAAAGATGTAATGATCAGAATAACAACACATCCTAAATTTGTGCAAGTGATTGACATCATTGTAGTAGATATCTCGGAAGCTTACGAGTTATTATTAAACTGAGATTGGTATGAAAAGTTAAACGACTACTTTAGTACAGACTGGGCTCACCTTTGGTTTCCATTAAAGGGGCAAAAAAATATGATCAGAATTGATAGGGAAAGATATCTGAAACATACGGTCACTGACCTAGAAACCCTAAATGAACCCTCATCAATAGATTTCCCCATGCTAGGCAATTATTCCTGTGATTCCTACTTCGAGAACTTCTCCCCTCTCTCATCTGATGTCCCTCTTACTCAAAACTCTGAAATCATTTTTCTAGAGGAATTGTTGACCGCGGCGAAAGAAACCCTATTTTTCCAAGAGCCTGCGTTATAGATAACAAAACTCATGGTAGGAAAAAATAAGAGTAATAAGAAAGGGGAAGTTGATTGATTTTGCCTGCAAGTTTGGACCTTATACTTTGATGGCTCTAAATCTCTAGAAGGGTCTGGGGTAGGGTGAATCCTCATCGATCTAGAAGGTAAATGACATTTCTTGTCCTGCAGACTAGAGTTCAAATGCACAAACAACACTGTCGAGTATGAAGCTCCAGTACAGGGGCTAAATAAATCCATAGAATTAAACGCCAAAGAGTTGAAGGTTTTCGGAGATTCTGAAATCATCGTTAGGAAATTTAGGAACACTATACATTGCAATTCTCCACACCTAAATACCTACCAATAGGAATTGCACAGGCTAATAGAACATTTTGAAGATTTCAACATTACAGTGATTCCTGGAGCAAAGAACATTCTTGTTGATTCTCTGGCCACTGCTGCTTCAAGGATATCACCTCTAGAAGATTATGAAGCCTCCTGATTCACTGTGGATCTACTCTACAAGCCATCGGTGCCCAACAATATTTCTAATTGGAAGGTCTTTGAAGGAGATGAACAGATCATAAACTTTTTGACTAACCAAGATAATTTCATAGACTTGGCTATTGACGATGAAGTATTCCAGGAGCATTCAATGGAAACCGACTCTCATACAGATCAACCGACTGACAAACCAAGCGCTCACACGATACTGAAGGGAATAACCAACTTAGAAAACCTTTTCGACAAGTGGGAACGATTTAAGGGGTCAAAAACCGCGAAGACTGGTAGTTCATGTCCCATGCATGAAACTATAAATCTAAGAACCCCGGAAACCCCAATAATGTAAATCTCAGTAAGATAATATCTAAAGAGGAAAGGAAGGCCTATCTAAAAATTTCTAGACAATATCAAGATGTTTTGGCATGGTCCTACCGGGATCTGAAAACTTACGATACTCGTATTATTCAACACACTATCCCATTAAAACCTGAAGTGAAACCCTTTCAACATAATCTCCAAAAGTATCATCCATCCCTGGAACCTCTCATGTGGAAGGAGTTAAAGAAACTACTTGATGCCAAGATCATTTTTCAAGTTAGACACTCCGCATGGGCAACAAATTTGGTTCATGTGAGGAAACATTCTGGCGAAATTTGCCTATGCGTAAATTTCATAAACCTCAACAGAGCTTCAGAAAAGGATAACTACCCAGTCCCACCAATGGAGAAAATTTCGTAGACTGTGTCTGGCTTTGAGATTTGCTCCCTGTTGGATGGTTTCTCAGGTTACAACCAAGTTCTAGTTTCAGAGGAAGATCGTTTGAAAACTACCTTCCGAACCAAGTGGGGAACCTTTGCCTATAAACACATGCTCTTTGGGTTAAGCAATGCAAGAGAAAACTTCCAAAGGGCCATGGATGTAGCGTTTCGAGGACTAATTAACATATGTGTAGTAGTTTATTTGGACAACATAACGGTGTATTCAAAGAACAGAGAGGAACATATCCAACACTTAACTCATATTTTCGAAAGGTGTAGAAAATACGATATATCTTTAAACCCCAGGAAAACTATCTTAACTATCTTTGTTGTTGAGGAGGGTAAGTTGTTAGGTCATATTATATCCCAGGAAGGAATTCGTATAGACCTGGAACGATTCAAGGCTATAACTTAGCTCTTGCTACCTCACAACAAAAAGGCAATTTCTATCCTTCTTTGGGAAAATCAATTTTGTAAGAAAATTCACCCTCAATTTCGCCGAGGCTGTCAGACCATTACAAAAAATGATTCACAAAGATGTTGAATTTAGGTGGGATGATGAACGAAAGGATGATTTCAACAATATTAAGACTGCGATATCTTAGGCTTCAATGTTGCGGAGCCCCAATTTTAGTAGATATTATTTCCTCTATACTTTTGCCTCCGACCAATCGTTAGCTGCAATATTGACTCAGAAGGATGATGACAACAATGAGGCTCTTGTGTCATTCATGAGAACTAATCTCCAAGGAACCAAACAAAATTATCCTGCCATCGACAAGCAGGCTTATGCAGTTTACAAAGCAGTGAAACATTTCAGATCTTACATCCTAAAGAATCATACCAAAGTCATAGTGCATCACTCGTCGATCCGATCCTTATTCACTAAACAAGAGATGGGGGAAATATGGGGGAACTGGATGGAAATAGTCCAAGAATTTGATCTGGATATAAAACCTTCTAAATTGGTTAAAGGACAAGGGTTATGAAAACTATCAGCTGAAGCTCAGGACCAAACAAATGAAGACCCCGGATGGGAGAATGAAATGACATTATGGTGTGGTGAAGAGTCATATGCCTCCCCAGGAAAAGAGTCCTGGTATGAGAAGATGACTTATCTCCTACATCATGGTACTTGTCCATAAAACCTAAACCCCAGGGAAAGGAGAGCTCTCAGGTTAAAATCCGCACAATATCGCCTCATAAACTCGATACTCTTTTGGGTTAATTACAATGGGGTACTTTTGAGATGTATCGAACACAAAGATGCAAACAAAGTTGTAAAGGAATTACATGATGGTCCTGTAGGTGGAAATTTTGCAGGAAACACCACTGCTCATAAGATACTAAGAGTTGGCTATTATTGGCCTACCCTGTTCAAGGACGCTCACACATATTCTAGAAATTGTAAAACTTGTCAAATAAGTGCTAGGAGGGAGAAGAGAGCAGTTGCCCCATTCCAATCGGTGGTCGTTTCCAGGCCATTCGAGTAATGGGGGTTAGATATCATAGGACAGATTACACGAAATTCCTCAAAACAACATAGATATATACCAAGCTCCATAAATTATTTCACAAAATGGGCAGAGGCCATCCCTCTGACTCATGTAAACGAAAAGGTGGTGATCCAATTCATAGAAAAACATCTGATCACAAGGTTCGGTATGCCTTCTATCCTTGTTTTTTATAACATCACTTACTTTTCCTCCACACTATTAATAGAGTTCTCTCTATATAAAGGAATCATAATCAAATACTCTGCAAACTATTATCCATGGGGAAACAGAGTGGTCGAATCAACTAATAAGAACCTAGTGAGGATACTGAAGAAAAAAGTCGCGAACAACCAAAGGAATTGGCATAGCTCACTCCATAACGCTTTATGGGATGATAGAGTCACACCAAATGAAGCCATCGAGAATTCTCCATACTTTTTTGTTTACGGACAAAAAGCCATTATCCCGAACGGGCTATATATTCCATCTCTTCAACTTTCTCAAGATTCAAGAGGACAGACCTCATCAGTCATACAACAAATAATTGACACCCTGCTCATGTTAGAAGAAGAGAGGGAAAAAAAAATTCAAATTTCATAGCTCATCAACAAAGAGTAAAGCAGTGGTTTGACAAGCATAAGGATAAAGAGAAGAATTTTGAGGTCGGAGACTTAGTCCTAAAATGGGATAGAGATAACAAGCCTAAAGGAAAACATTCTAAGTTTCAGAATCTATGGCTCGGACCTTTCTAGGTGGCTGAAAATATTGGGTTGGGCACATATCGACTACAGAATCTGAGGGGAGAATCTGATGCTATCCCAGTAAA
>SNQJ01S0016048.1:68142-87708 GCA_010110895.2 Picea sitchensis
ATCTTTTTTCATTTATATTTTTTGTTTTGCCTTTTGCGATCATGCTTCTGATCTTATGAAATATTCTATTTAGAAAGACCATAGGTTGACCTCAAATCGTGCGACATAGAAAACTCTCTTCCTAACTCATCGCTCACACATAACACGAGAAGCAATGGAGAACCTACAATTGTTTCGAGGGGCTCTCTATCTAGCCTGCGCAGATGAACAACTTTGGATAAATGCATTAGTGTCTTCCTGGTGGTCCAATAAAACCTTAAGGGAAATACGGTAAGCTAGAATGGGATACCTGTACCTCTAATAAAAACCTAGAAAATATTTCACCTAAACCATCTCATGTTGCAAAATAACAGACGTCATCCTCTCCCACTCGCTCAGGGAATTCTGCTGAAATAAAATGAACTGTATCAAATGAGTGAACAGTAGGAGAGGGTATGTAGATATCTTCGTTGGGGCTATGGACACTTGCTAGCAGTAAAGAAAGGTATGTGATGTCGGGGTGACTTCGTCGGGGCTATGGACGCTCACTTGCAGCGGAGCAACACCGTAGCAAGTGAGTAAAGGTAACTAAGGCTCTGTGCCAGTGAATGATTTACTAGATTTTTTTCAAAGAGGGCGTGATTCAGGGTTACAAGAAACGAAGGAGGAATAAAGGTTGAAAACCCCACAGGCAGACCCGGAGGCATCAACCAGAGAATTTCAAATGAAAGGGTAAAAGAGGCCCTGATTTAAAACCAGTTAATTTCTCCACTAGCTTTTGCATCAGCCAAGCCTGAAGGAGGAACAGAGATTTTGCTTTCGCCCAGGAAGTTTACATTTGTTGAGCACTCAACACACCCTAAAAATCCTATTTTACATTTTGGGTACCACTAGATATTTTGCACTGTCCAATTCGACTTCATTGTGAAAAATGTTGCCTTTGCTTATCATCTTGACTCTCATTAAGTCTTTCCAATTTTTCTTGAATCTATGAAAACCTATGACTTAAAAGGATTAATTTTTAAATAAAGAATCAACAGACAAAACATTTCACTCGATGCACCCAAATTTGACATCGGAAGGAATTAAAAGATGAAAGAAAATCACTCGAAAAAAAAAAAACCGTAGTCGTCGAGAACCGATATTTACGGGCATCGATAAAAGGAAGTTTTCTTTCGTGACAAACATCACACAAGGATATTTCCACTAACCAGTCCCCTTTGACATCGGTAAAAGGTGAAGAGAGTAAACGTTAACGAAGAAATAAATGATATTTCTGATAGCCGATACCCAACGTGCCTAGCGAAATCAGAGAAGACCAAATCGTGACGAACATTCAAACCACACTAAACTCTTTTCTCTGATCTTCGACTTCCGAAATGTTTCGACATCAGGAGTTTCGAGGAAGCTAATCCAAATGAAAACTAGTGATAGTTTTGTTCCCAGTCGCCAACCCCCGATACCTTGTCGGCTAGGTGAGTAACAGTCTTCAGTGTAAGATAGTCATGTGGCGAGGAGAAAAATACACAAAGCAACTTGGAGCACCACTTAGGATGATTTCAGAGTTAAATGGAAAGGAATACGGTTTGTCTGAATGGCACAAACAAGGGGTGTTGCGCAGTGAATCCCAGGCTCGAAAAATACGTTTTGAATCAGACAAGAGAATATATGGACAAAGAACATAGGAAATACATACGAAAAGAAAGGAAACAATACATCCAATTGCTACAACTAGAATCCTTTCATCAAAGTTTCAGGACGTTTTCATTAGATTTGGATCAAGCTCAAATTTCATACAATAGACATTGTCTACACTATTTGGCCAACCAACCTGATTTACATTGAAAACATGAAATATATAGGCGAAGGCGATGCTTGGATTTCCCTTCTCTCTAGATACTATCCCTATAATCTAGGAAACATGCCTTCCTCTATTCAATGGCCTTTCGTATGACCTATTTCCCAAAATAAAAAAACAACTATGTACGGCCATGTCATAACCGCTTGTTCCTTGGTTCGGTCATCAGCAGGTCTCGTCATAGAGGTGGTGATGTGTCACATTTTATTCTTTCGTCATCCTTTGTGCTTCGCGCAGCTACACGATTGTATTCTGCACTTCCCGGAGCTATCTCTTGAGCCACGTCATGTTCCCTTCATGATCTTGTGATGGTGACACCTCAAGGGTCTTTGTTGCCAACTATCGTCTTAATTCTCTCTTTTCCTGGTAGAGTTCGGCAATGACGAGTTGTGCCTGTTTCAGTTGTTGAGTAGGTTCTCGAATGTTAGTCCCCATGGCATCTGTACTCCTCGTTCTTATCCCTCTTTCCTGACTTGTGCCTTCGACAAGCTCTAGCCGAACAAGGCACATACGTAATTCCTCAATAGTCGATATTGTGTACGACTCACTTGGGACTTGGGTTTCCCCAACTTCCTTGTTCTTCCTTGGCCTGCCCCTTCTCCGGGGTATCGGTTATTGGGGAGGCATGTCTTCCAATGTCATTCCTTCTGGTGCAACTCCTTCCACTTCAGCCTTCTCATGGTGTGATATCATCGTTTCCGTGCGCAAATGAGAATCTCCCTTTGAAACCTCGAGGATGCTCGCTGCGAGTAGGAACGAATCCCAATCGCTTTGGGGCTTAGACCTGGTGATTTTGCTTCTTCGCGTGCCCTTTCTTATGTTTTGAAGTTTTCACATGGTGCAACACGTATTTGTCTTATGAGTGAAAGACTTGGCGAAGGCCCAAGGCGGAAAACTTGATCAATATGGGCTCGCGAGATGAACTACCAACAATGCACAAGCTTGGATGGTAAGTAGAATGCATGCAGAACATCCAGAATTTATAACAGAGTGGGTATTAGGTGGAAACGTTCCAGAGAACACTGAATTCATGGCAACTGGATGTTTTGATGTGAACCAAGGATTTTTTGTGGCACATCTGCGCGACGAGTATGTTCTGGGGCGTGTGAGGTATAGATTATAGGAATTGCAGGGTATATGTGATACGAGCATCGTGATTTTTCATTCTTCCAACCTTCATGATGAGCTGATGATGGTTGTTGCACTTGCTGACACGAATTATGTTTAAACAATTGCCTCGACCTGAGGCACCTAACGACTTCCCTTATGAGAGGACCCGACTCTTTTGGAATAGACTCATACTCTTAACACATGTTTGACTCTGACATCCTTTCCCAACTCCAAGGGCCAACCGACCACTGGCTTGACTTCGACTCTCATGTTATTCCGTACTTGATCTTTCATGTTGTGGCACACGGACATGACCCGACTAAGACCCACCCTAAATAGAGAATAATTACGACGCTAACAGAAGTGAAGTAAGCAATTTGAAAGCTGCAGAGATCTCGTGAGTATCAAATAACCATATTTAGCAATCTTTACAGATATGTACCAGTCTGGATGTTTCATGCTTACACTTCATACATGTATTTTACCCAGTGTTTCTCTATACGCAGTCTCTAAAGGATTTTTTTGTAATTGATTACAGCAAAGATGTCTCCGAGTATTGGGAATAAATGGCTTGGGAACCTCACTGAGAAATCCAAGAGAAATGGGCCACGTGCAAGAGAAACTAGACCAAGATCAATTGAGAAATAAAATACATCGGACTCCCTGATTCTGGCACACCTGATGACTTTGTTGACTTGCGTGACATAGTCAAGTCACACATAGAGAAAAACTCATCAATGGGCCGAAGAAATAGAAAAGGTGACAAACATGGCACCAGGTCAAGTGCGACAGTTTATCGAGCACCCGATCAAAGCTCGATATATGTTGCAACAGTTAAGCACCAATCTAGTCAAGTATCGGGCACATGTAGTAGAGATAAGAGAGATTCACTCAGCCCCGATGGAGCATCATAAATTCCCATACACCAACACATGCGAGGATTTGTTCATCAAGTGGTTGGAGTATGAGAAGAGTCATCCTCTTAAGTGATATCTTGAGATGACTCTTAGAAAAATGATAGGAGAGAACGCCATGTAGCAAATTTTGTTTACTTATCTACACTTTAGTTGTTATTTTTAGTTAAATTTATGTTATAAATAAGAACATCGACCGATTAGTTAAGGGTCAATGGTTGTTGCAAGAAATTCTTTTTTTTGGTTTTGTTAAGAACTATTTCAGAGCTGCCTTGAATTGAGAACTCTATTTGGACCAGAGACAAGTTTGTGTTTTCATCAAATGCATGCATGATTGGATGTGGAGAATAACTAATTCTTATTTCGTCTCATGAATGGATGTTGTAATGAGTAAGAGCTACTAAATCTATTGATAAGTTATCTGATGCAATGTTTTATAGTTATTTCTTTAATGATGAAAATAAATCTTTGTGTTATTATGTGATTGATGATTAGAATGGAGTGAATTATTTTACTTTCCATCGTTTATCACATGTATGTTTTCTTTCTGATAATTTGTATCTCAATCAGTAATTGGAATACTCACATGATTAACGTATTACTACTAGGCCCGTGGTAGACGATCACTGCCTGCATGCTAGAGTAAAGGATTATCCCAAGCTCAGTTTCTTCTCCAGTAGTTAAACTTGTTCCTATTTTGTTACCTAGTTGGTTTATAATGGATTCCATATTATATCGGTCCCACCTAAGAGAAAATACAAAAAGAGAAAGTCCAAACTAAAGGAGACGCCTTCAAAAGAAAATGTAAATCCCATTGATTAATTGGTCGGATCACAAGATCTAGAGAACCATTCCACTATTAAATTATGCAGAGTCTAATTGGGCCTCGGTGGCATGTTTGGTTTCTGTTGTTGAGTTAAAGGGATCTAGGACCCATCAACAGGGCCTCACAATGATGTCCAATGAAGTGGCCAAGGATTCTCAACTAGGTTCTCTGGTTCCCCTTAAATCATTGACAAGTGATCTCAAAGTATCCAACCCCTCATCAATCTATATGTTTATGTTTCATGGTTGTGGTGGGTTGGATTTTTCCTCACCTTGGTTTGCTTGTGGTTGATTTTCATTATCTTTGGGTTCTATTTTAATAAATCTGTTGCAATTTAATAAGTGCATGTTTGAAAAAGGTATTACAAACAACAATTTCATTTTATCCCAACAAAATCATTAACATAATTTTGTGTGAACAAAGAAAAACTTTGTGTTATCTTTACAATGACCTTGAAAAAAACCTATACAATATTAGTGAATTGTTGAGATATTTACATTCAAGTATTAATTACGTCATAGAACCACACATTTGTATTGAACCTTGCTAATAATTTTTCAATGCCATTGGGATTTACATCCATAACCCATGACTATTTTTTTTGTATTTTTGCAAAACCAAGAGAGAAGACAAAGATAATAAAGGAAATGATAAAGAATCAAGCATACCTTGCTTGAATTGGACATGGTGGAAAGATCATGGGATTTTCTCCTCTTCTACTCCTATTTTCTTGCTCAATCAGAAAAAAAAAAACGTGAGGCATGGTGTGAAAATGGGCACAAATCACGCCTGCGGTCTCTTAAAAAATCGGCACAAATCACGCCTGCGGTCTCTTGAAAAATCGGCACAACAAGAATGTGTGTGAATTCTTAAGAATGCACACGTGTTCTTAAGATACCACATGTGTTCTTAAGAATGTGCACACATTCCTACCAATGTGCCTATGTGGCACACTGAGTGGAGGTTCAGTCTTTTCCAAATCTCTAACATCATGAGCATGCATGTGTTCTTGTGGATGCACATTCCTGTTGAACCCATTGCCACTTTTTTGTCCACTAATTTTTTACACACACCCTAATATATAAATAAATTGAATTAAATTATACAAAAACACTTGATAAAAATATTTTAATATTCTTCTTCTAAAGTCATTCATATCTATGCTTTCTAATGTTGAAACTTACAAACATTGTAACACTACGATTCAAAGTGTAGAGATTCTCACCAAGAACTCCTTCAATTTTCTTCTTATCCATTTTTTATTTCAACATTTGTTTACTCTATTGCATATAATAGCATTGCAACATAGCCAATTTTAATAGTGATTATAATCGATTATGATTCTTATATGGTTAGAAAATTGTACTCGTTAATAATATAAAATGCACTTCAAATGATTGAATTTAAACCATACCAAAATTTGTCCAATTAAATATATCTTTAGAATGGAACATAAAGCACTTCCAAATTAGAATTAGAATCGAATGAAATGCACTTCCAAATTAGAATTAGGCACACTGTAATTTGACATGTTGAAATACAATGGTGGTGGATTTGAAATTAAAAAAAAGGTCACCTACTTAAATATAATTTCAATCGGAGGATAGTTGGTGACTGTTGGAAATGGAGGCCAAGATTTTCACCATCACAACATTGGGTTTAATAGAGGGTATGGCTGGCTCACCCAGTCCCTATTATTCTTATTTAAGGACATTGTTTCTTGAGTGCAAGTACACTGCAATAAGAGATGAAAATTTATTCTTCAATGGTAAGGGGAAATGGAAAATGATGGTCTTGAAAACCTTGGGGTTATATAGGGTAGGGAATATGACATGAGGTTGATTTTTTTCCATTTTCAAAAACAAATAGACAGTTGTGGGCTTCTTTGGTATTTGAAATTCGTTTATCTTCTTTTTAGTATTTGTTATTTTTTTTATCCACAACATGGCCATGCTGGTTGATCTTCATTTATTTGTTGGTTTTTTTTCGTATTTGGTGTGGTTGATATTTATTTTCTTTCTATATCTTCCTTTGACGTGTTTGAATTGTTTGGTCGACCTATTTTATTTTGTTGTCGAATGCAGGAGAGATCAATAAACCCATGATACTATATTTTGATACGGTGGCACCACTTCTCTTATATTGGTTGAATGGAAACTTGGATGCAATCCCCCTATGGCGTATAGATCCTTAAAAAAATCTCTTCCTTCCTTATACAAGAAGTGACTAGACCAATAATATGATCCAGGTAAAATGGACATTTGGAATGACCAACACGATTTTCTATATATATAATTTGTAAATGTTAAGACACCCTTACGGTTGGAAAGTGATGTTCAATCGAAGAAAAATATCCATGTAAGTTCTTTTTGGCATTGGGGATTGTCAAGGATCAAGAATTGATAAATTTTAGACTTCAATCTCCTTGAATCCTATGGGCAGGTCCTAATTGGCCTTCCCTTTGCAACCCATTTCGACTCATTGAAAAGATATTTCCCTAATCCAAGTCTTGAGTTCTCATGATCTTTCCCTAATTGTTATAGAAAAATTTTCCTCACTCCATGAAACTTGATTGGATGGACTTTCCATTTCCCTGTGCAAACTTGAAGTACCTTATTGTACCTTCTAGAGCCAAAAAATCATATTTTTCCACATATACGCGCCCTACCAGTTAGACAACATGTGTATACACAGGTTGCACCACTACAACCCGCGTACTTCAGGTTTGGTGCTCAAAATTAAAAATTGTGACGGGTTTCCATTTCACGTCACATGATCCATGATCCTTGACCTTCCATATACTGGAAATTTTCTGACTCAGACCCTCAATTCCACTTGAAGGCTATAAATTGAGCCATGTCCAAGATGTGGGGAGGGGAATTCAATTTTTGAGAGAAAAGATACTCTGGAGAAACTTCCACTTCACATTGAGTCTGCATCCCTTTATCCTTTAAAGTTTGAACTCATTTTTCATCCCCCAAGCTCTTCCTTCTTTGATGGAGAGCCTCATTGTCTCCTTTATATGAGCTTGCCTTTGGTGGAGGATTGAAGTGGTGGAGGCCTAGCTCCAGCTAGGACTCTACCACTTTAATCCTCCACCAAAGTAAATCTCATATAAAGGAGACAATGAGGTTCTCCATCAAATAAGGGCCTCCACCACTTCAATCCTCCACCAAAGGCAAGCTCATATAAATGAGACAATGAGGTTCTCCATCAAAGAAGGAAGATCTTGGGGGCTGAACAATGATTTCATACTTTAAAGGATAAAGGGATGCAGAATCAATGTGAAGTGGAAATTTCTCCAGAGTATATTTACTCTCAAAATTTGAATTCTCTTCCCCACAGCTTGGACGTAGCTCAATTTATATCCTTCAAGTGGAAATGAAGGGTCGAGTCAGAACGTTTCCAGTATATGGAAGGTCAAAGATCATTGATCTCATGATGTCACATGGAAAACTGACACAAATTTTAATTTTGAGCACCAAACATGATATACACGGGCTGTAGTGGTGCAACCTGCATATACGCATGTTGTCTAACTGGTAGGGTGCATATATGTGGAAAAATATGATTTTTTTTCTCTGGAAGGTACAAAAAGGGACTTCAATTCTGCATAGAGAAATGGAAAGTCCATCCAAGCAAGTTGCATGGTCTGAGGAAAAACTTTCTATAACAAATTCCCCCTAATGTGTGAGGTCAGAGGAGTATCTGTGATAGCTGAAATACATTATAATTCCTAGAAGTGGAGTAATGGAGACTCAACTAGAAGTGCTAGTTGCTCATGATAATATTACAATCCATAATGTCTTTGTACACATGGATGTCAATTTGAATTACACTGCAGATCCATGTGGAAATATACCAAATATTTTTTCATGGCCATGAATACGAAATACAAAGTAGACACATGCCATAGGATGTCATAGTCACGAACAAGGCCCGATGGAAAACCAGTCTCAAAATCAATATGAAGATATCTGTTGTATACAATGAAGTACAATCTGATCTCCCATGATCATTGAAGTCATATAGGTATTGGTCCAATGAAAGACAAAAACAGAATAGGAATGTTGCTATTGTAAGCTAAATTTCTTCTACATTATCTGCCAAAGTTGCAAGTCTATATTATGTGAATAGAGGATTTGATGTCAAACATTATGAAACTTTGTTTGATTACCGATCATTAAGTTATACCATTAAAAATCATGAGACAACCTACCAATAATGAAATTAGGTATCAAGGCACCGAGTACATTCTTACAAGTGTGAATAAAGGTGTTGAGGCCGAAAACTTGAAGAATCCATTGATGAGGAGACATTTGATGTTTTCCCAACTGTCGATGGCAGGAGAGCCTGCCACTGACAACTGCAAGCCTCTAGGTACTCATAGGACTCTAGGTCTCATTTCCAGAATAGATGAGATGAATTTGATGGAAGGAGATCTGCTGAAAGGAGAGAATTAAGGAATATCTGATCAATCGACAGGAGGTACAAAGCAATATCTTGATTATTTGGAGGAACTCGGATGAAGAGGATGTTCATGAACCAACGAACCTGTGCATCTTTCACATGCACCAGATGCAAGTAGTGCAAAACAGTCGATCAGGAAGACTACCAACAAAGGTGAGGAAACCACCAATAAGGCTAATGGAATCCAAGACACTGCATGAATCCCAATTTTTGAATAGATTTCTTGTCGTCGAACACAAGGGAAACCCCCCAGTCAGCGATCAATAAGGAGATGTTGGTTGTTGGGTTCAAGGTTACCTACCCATAAGGAGATGTCAGACCAGGGTGCACGGTAGGACTGTAGCTTCATGTAACTCTAAGACACACTGAGGGTATGGATGACATGAAAATTCAAGAGTTCTAAGAAATGGCCGACACAGGTTTATAGACTTCCTTTGAACGAGAGCATGAGAAATATGGAGGACTCTATCAACATAGACTTAATGATGAAACTTTGTGATGCAGGAGGCATCACTCAAACTCTCCATAGAGACTGGAAGAATAACCATTCGAAGGAGTAAAATCTAATTAATGAGATCAGCTTCCTAAGGTCATGCTAAACCCAAACTTTCGATGACAAGTGGACTCAAAATTTTGTGCTTTGTTCAAAGGAGACATAACTGCGGAGACGATATTCTTTTCCCACCCCTATTTTTTTGTTTTTTGATATGAAAATGAATGCTATGATACAGGGGAGGAAATGAGTGTCACAAGTAAGAAAATATCTCCAAACAATGGAACATACCTATGCTCAATGCAAGGAAGTGCATGTGGGGCATGAACACTCAGGGGAATGTTTCCTCTTAGGGTACAGGGTGTCAAGTTGCAAAAGATATAAACAAGGCTCTGCTTGGCTAGTGATGCAAATTGTTGAGGTAAGAGGTTTATCACGAGAAATAGGGAACCAACAATAGGCTCAATACTGCAAGAAGGAGGATGGAATAAAATTACAACTTAATGCCAAAGAATGTCCTTTTTTGTAAATTTACTCCGCTAGGCCCGAAAAAGTATAAAGCAATGCCCAAGAGAAATCTTTTAGCCAATGTTGACTAGAGTGTTCCTTTTTCAAAATTAGTCTACTTGGTCCAAAAAAGGGTTAAACGTGCACCAAATAGATGTCCTTCAAAGCCATTTAACGAGTGTGAAAGAGACAAGTTCACTCAACAATCTTTTCGCTTTTGAGAGAGTCGGAAAAGAGCTTAAACAAGACTCGGTAGGAGTCCCATAGGTGAAGGTCAAAATTCTTATGAGTAAGAATATGAGGTTTGAGTGCAAAGTCATATCATAACTATAAGGGACTCCCGGTCCTACAGAATAACTTTTGCATGGGAACCAAATGGAATAAAGGTTCTAACTAGGGAACCCATGTTTGGTAAGCCTCTACCACTCAATAACGACACTTCTAGTAGTAGTAAGAAGTTTTCGTATCACTAATAAATGAGTTTGTATCTACGGCATATGGATCATAGCCATAGGAAAATGAAAATATGCAAAATGGATTAAGAACCTATCCTATATTCTAGTGACAAAAAATACCTTCCGAAGGCACGAATGAGCGATATGACGCTAGAAACCGCAAAAAAATCCCTGGATAAAACTACCAAAACCAACTCCTTCCACTGCACTATTAGTCCATTAGGTCAAAAATTAGCATAAATTATATAAAGTGGATAAAAATTTTCTACTAATAGTAAAAATGAACAATTTTACCATACCATTTGAGTTTTTTACCCACATAGTGAATTTTAGACCATTTTTCCCATGATCTTCAAGTGTCGATTGTAAGAGCTACAATCAACGAAATTGACAATTGCTTGAACCAAGTAAGTGCCCTTCCCCTCCTCTTCATTTATAGTGGTTTAAAATTCCAATTTAGTCCTCATTGTTTAAGTTTTAGAGGGCACAACATGTAAATTAGGGTGTACAGGAGCTATAGTTCATCAAGTCACGTATATGGAGACATGTATGCAGGAAAAGAAAATCCTTCCCACATATGTGTGGCCCTACATACGAATGTTAACACTACATCCTGCGTACAAGTCCGTAAACAAGTTTTTTAATGAATTTAACTCAAAAAATGACTCTCCTTTGAGAAGATGGTTCTTGAATGGAGAGAGAGGGAGCATGAGGAGGTAGATTCAACAGTGGAAAGAGATGTAGGGGCCTAACTAACTCTAAAAATATGTGGCCTTTATAAATTTTGGGCTCTCAAAGGAATGAGGGCTCAAGTGAGGTTACTCCAAATGCTCGTAAACAATTGGGATCCATAGATAGAGGCCTTCAATATCGATGGGAAACCATTGAGGACTGAAGTAGATGACATCTATTTTATCAAAGGATTGTCTCACTGTGACAAAGTGGTGAATCTCAAATCCCAGGGGGTTAGGGGTGGTATGAACATAAAGAATTACATTTCCACCCATTGTGTTGTAGGCACAAATAAAGTAGGGAGCCAACACTCCATTAGAGTGATCGAGAACCTAAGTTTCAAGATCGCCATTCTTGTTCTTACATGGATCTCTGGGCCGGCCTCGTTGCACCAGGATTCAAGGCCACTCATGTTTTACACAGTGGAGTGTTTATGACCCACAATTTATGATTGGTGTACCTCATTGTTGACTAACATGAAGAGACATTATTTTTCTTACACGGATCTCTGGGTTGGCCTCGTTGCACCAGGATTCAAGGCCACTCATGTTTTACACAGTGGAGTGTTTATGACCCTCAGTTTATGATTGGTGTACCTCACTGTTGACTAACAGATTGGAAACATGGGAGAAAGAGAAACTTTGGGTTTCCATCCATCTTGTGTAGTTTTTTCTTTGAGTGGGTTCTAGGTTTTATCCCTAGGGTGGAGATCATTCCACACATACCACGTGATCCATCCATGTCATGGTGGGCTGACGTGATGAGGCGGTTATGAGGTGGTAGGGCGCCAACCCCCTACAATGATGAGTTATTTTTCTGGTGGCGTCAACAGGTGATAGCATTGATGACTACCCCTATGCTTAGATCGACTATAGAGGGGATCTAGATATGCCTCTGCCACCAAGCTCCTCCTACGGTGATATTGGTAAGAATTTTTTTTATATATTTCTTTTTTGTGTGTTTTTCAAAATGAATAAAAAACACAAATATTTTTGTATGGTATCATGTATTAAAAATTACTTTTTCATGCAGGTGTAGGTACGCGATGACCAGACGGATTCCCACGACATCGGCGAAGGAACTGGGGAGATGAGCACATGGGAGGAGATGTGGATAGAGTGATACAAAATGTGTAGGGGAACTTTCTTCAATTGACGCACATGATTCCTATGGTTCAGGTGGAGGATCTGCCAGAGGCTATGCAGCGGAAGGTGGTGGGTGTGCCCCGTGCGTGGGTGCAACTCTTCCGACATCTCAAAAAATTCATACTATGCTATCATTATATGAATCTGGTGCCACAGACGTATATGCCATGATCATATATATACCATCCATATATGTATTTTGGCGCTGTGAGCCCCATTTTGTAATATGACTCCATACTTTCTGAAAATATGAAATATAAAATTTTGGTCCTTGGCTTTACTTATATATGTTACAATATGTACATGGATGAATGTGTTTTCTTTACTTCAGTTATGTGACAAATGCCAATCTAAAACATAATTATCATATGCATCAGATACATAATTATAACTTCTAGGTACATGATTATAAGTGATAAAATCAAAGTATCATTCCAAAAGTCATACCCGTGGAAATTGTCGAAGTAGAGTAGGGTCTCGCACATGATAAATATCACTTAAATGACATATGACTAACTGGGATTCTCGGAAAAATTCTAAAGACTAAACACCATGTGAAATGGCGTCGCACAAAATCTCTATACTAGAGTTATACTAAGCCACATTATTCATTGATGGCTCCAGACAAGCACCACCTGAAAACATCATTTGGCCCTCGGGTGAGTAAATCACCCACGTGGCGGAAGCCATGTCTCGTGTATGACCACCGACACTGTCTACGAATCCTAAGTAAACTAAAGACTCTGTTGACATCTTCCAACCAAGGGAAAACCTAATAAGAAAGCCAATGACACAAAGGAAAACATATATATACACTAAGATACATTAGTATACAAAGAGTCACACCCAATATTGAGGGATTAAGCATAATAAATTTTCAGGTAGAGCCCATTTATGGGCTCATCCAACATATTCCCTTCATAGTTCTCCAATACACAGGCTTATTTTTCTAAAACACGTCGCATGATATAAGGATCGTGCCACATGGGGTTGAACTTTCCTTCCCCCAACTGTTCTTTGGCTTGGTAATACAAGAGGATCAAGTCACCCTCAACGTATTGTCGAGTACAAACATACCTATCATACTAGACCTTAACACATCATTTATTCTCTTTGATAGTCGTAGAGGCATCTCGACGCTTCTCATAAAGGTGCACTAGGTGTACGAGGCATTCTTCAAGATCAGATGTGTTAGGAAAGAGATAAAATGCCAAATTAAGGGAAGGGATTTCACACTCAATGGGAAGGATCGACTCCACATCATGTACTAATTGAAAAGGATAAAAGTCGATGGAAGTCTTAGTCGAGATTCAATATGCCCAAAGTGAAGGGTAAATCATTAGATGACAGTTAGACTTACTCTAGCTAACAGTTATTTGCAAGATGATCTTGAGAGATTTATTCATCGCCTCTATTTTTCCATTTTCCTAGGGATAATAAGGGGAAGAATGGTTGTGCTCTTTGAACCGTATGTGCGAAAACCAAGGCTAGTTTCTCAACGTGAGAGTATTTAAGTTCAGGATCGACTAAGTTTCTACTAATATAGTAGACAATGAGCTCATGAAGATCATCTTCCTCCTAAACTAGAACCATACCAACCGTCCCTTTGAACACAACAATATAAAGAAAATAATCTCTATTGTAGTCCAGAGGCTTCAACAGAGGTGTTGATACCAAGTATTTCTTAAGAGAATCGAAGGATTCTTGGTCTTGCTCATCCCATATAAATAGAGTATCCTTCTTCAAAAGATGCATGAAACCCTTAGTTAAATTGGCATAGTTCACTATGAACCGACGCAAGGAGTTATCCTTCCCCTGTAAACCCTGAAGTTGACGAATGTTGCGCAAGGGAGGAAATCAAAGTATTCCCTCAACCTTCATAGGATCCACCATGATCCCATGCTCAAAGACTAAGAATCCTAAGAGACGACCGGACCTAACACAGAAGATGCACTTGTGAGGGATTAAACGGATGCGATAATAACAACATCTCTCAAATACTAGTCAAAGGTGAGTAGAGTGATCTACTCTCTTGTGAGAGAGAGCAGCAAGATCATCGAGGTAAGATTCAACAATATGTTTTAGATCGTGAAAATAAAAGGTCATAGCGTGTTGGAAGGTTTCTCCAGGGTTTTTAAGGTCGAAAGGAATTTTACGGTATGAAAAAGTATCCTAAGGACAAATAAACATCGTCTTGTGTTGATCCTCAGGTTTGATCTGAATTTGATTATATCCTAGAAATATGTCCATAAAAGAAAAAACTTCGCTTCCCACACACTCATCGAGAATCTGGTCAATGAAAGGAGTGGGGAAGTTATATTTAGGATAAGCCTTATTCAGGTCTAAAAAATCTATATAAACACAGATGGTTCCTTGTTTCTTATTCACTAGAATGGGTTTGGATACCCATTTGGTCAAGGGAACCAGGTAGATGAAACCAACACTAAGTAGCTTCTCCACCTTTTACTTAATAGCAGGGGCCTTCCTAGGATTAACATCTCTAAGACGTTATTGAATAGGTCTAGCATCCAGATAAGTCTTGTTGTCATGTTCAACAATGCTAGGGTTGATCCTATGACAATCTGCACTGATATATACGTTTTCAATTTTTCTAGGAATTAGAGAGATTTCGATCGTGATGGTAGGAGAAATATTATCCATGTTTCCTCCAGCATAAACACCATGTGTATCTAGTGAAACCACAACGTGACTAACCATCTCACTCAAGGTAGATATAAAGTCGTCATGTTTGATCCTAACAAGTTCTGGGAGGAAGTAAGAGCGATGATGAATATCATCCCATGACTTATCAGGACTATTCATGGAATCTAAGATGGCTTCATCTGAAGGTAAAGTATCATCAAGGAAATCATGCGATCAAGATGATTGGGTGGCCCATACAGGCTCTAGAACAAGATCCTCCTCGTCCGTCTGTGATGAGACAAGATCCGGGTCAACAGTAGTGTTAAGAATAGCTTGATACACAACCTCTTCTGTTGATAATGGAATTTCCATCTCAATATGTGACTGACCTTCATAGGACATGGTCATGGAAGGTAGGTTCCAAGGGTCATTGAAATATGAAGTAAAGAAAGGAACGAACCTCATTGACGATGAAGACCATCTAGAAATGGAATAAATGTGATTGATCAGTGCCATGAAATCAAATGTATCCATGAGAGAGGAATACATTCTGACACCAATATCCCCAGTTGTCGGCTGAGAATTGGTGACCATACTGGGGGAATTGATCTTTTGTTCTAGGGTTTGGAGTGTTTTTCTCCTTGACTTGCTCTCTGTTAGACTTAGTTTCCTTGTCACATGATTGCTTGACAACCTATTTTTACTTTGCATCTGAGTTTCTTGGCCTCCACCACTTCAATTCTCCACCAAAGGCAAGCTCATATAAAGGAGACATTGAGGTTCTCCATCAAAGAAGGAAGAGATTGAGGGATGAACAATAAGTTCAAAATTTAAAGGATAAATGGATGCAGAATCAATGCGAAGTGGAAATTTCTCCAGAGTATCTTTTCTCTCAAAAGATGAATTCTGCTCCCCATGGCTTGGACATGGCTCAATTTATTGCCTTCAAGTGGAACTGAAGAGCCGATTCAAAATGTTTCCAGCATATGGAAGGTCAAGGATTATGGATCACGTGACATGACATGGAAAGCTGACACAATTTTTAATTTTGAGCACCAAACCGAAGTACGTGGGTTGTAGTGGTGCAACCTGCATATACATATGTTGTCTAACTAGTAGGGCACGTATATGTGAAAAAATATGATTTTTTTTCTTTGGAAGGTACAATAAGGGACTTCAAGTCTGCATAGGGAAATGGAAAGGCCATCCAAGAAAGTTGCATGGAGTGAGGCAAAAATTGCTATAACACTAATCCTACAAGGTCTAATCAGGCTAGAGATGGATCAAATATTTCATCCCAGAGTTCAACAAATCTTTTCTTATTTTGGGATTTGTGGGCTAGTTGATTTATTTATGAATGCACAATTACCTTCTCTCGATTGCACACTTCCCTTCGGGTTCTTCTATGAGGTTGTCCACTCCATTGATATATCGCTAACTAGTGTATGAATGAGAAATAAATATAGTGTTTTCTATTCCTTTCATGAACCATTATTCTGGGTGTTCTCACAGTCGAGTGTACTTATCGGTGTAATCCACTTCTCTTCTTCAGATAGCCACTATTTTCCTCCTACGGGTGGAAGTTTCATGCATGTATTTAGTGTTTTTCGGGGCCCAAAGATGCAAATCCCCTATAAGAGTGTACTCATCAATGTTTTCAATGCTTGTCATATCTATTAAGATTCCATGGATAAGAACTATCTATTGCGTCCATCCCTAATTTCTATATCAATTCCTTTGTTTATAGAAAATAAAATTAGAAATCCTCGATGAAAAAAAATATATTCTTATCAGGCCTTAAAGCAGAGAAAGTTCGACCTACAAAACAAAAACATACCCTAATAGTACCTAGCACAAGAATAGAAGCGATTGCATTGATCTTCCAATAGAGAATTTTTGTCTTGTTTCTTCATGTATTGTCATTACCAGGGAAAGTATTCTCTCGTGCAGGGATAAACTTGACCATGGAACATAATGCTATGGCCGAACCAATCATGATGTATTTCATTCTTGCTAATAGATGCAATTCTTCATAGCTAAATGATCATAAATTTTACTGAAAAGACTCTAGTGATATGGTTTGGATTCACTACGGTTACTCCTCTAGTGCATAAATATGTTTCTCTTGCAAATTTTGAATTATTACCTTTTTTCCAAACAAGTCAAGTATTCCTTAAAAAAATCTAGAAAGGCATGATCATTTCCTAGCAAATCCCAACAATGTCCTCCTAATATCGCCTCTTGTATTGTCTCGCTATTTTTCTTCTTTGCGGGTTCATTATCTTTATTCTTGGGCAAGGTTTGAATTTGAAATGCTACACAACTGTCAAATTTGACAATTACAATCAATTTAGGCTTTTCAATGAGCTTCAATGATGTGTATTGAGGAGTTTTGAATGTATTAAGGAGCTAAATTACCCAATTACGAGTAATTTACTCGTCAAATTTCATTCTAGGTATGGCGATGCTCTGTAAATTCATTAAGATTCATCCCTTTGTATATAGTTTAATGTATAATTTAATATGATTCACATGGATAAATTTTATGTTTCCTCTTTGTTTATTTTTAACTTAGTTTTTATATAATTAGTTAATAAATATGAAATCAGAATGATATCAAAATGAATGAAAATCATTTTCATTATCAATAATTGTATTTTATATGGAAAATTGTTTATTTTTATATCATTTAAATAGAATGGGGTAAGTTAATAAGTTGATAAACTCAAAATGTGAATTGGGTTTCATCTGAAGAGTTGGTGGATTCACGGTTATCCTCCCACCTCATATCAATTCCTACTTGTGGCATGTGTTGTTTATCCACTTTTTAACTCACTCATATAATTACTTATAGTAACCTTCAATTCATATAAACATTATAATGGAGTCAGTTAATAAGTAGATAAAATTAACATGTCAAGCGTGTTTCATCTTAATGGTCGGTGGATTTAATGTTATCCTACCCACCTCGTTGCAATTCCCACTTGTGACATATGTTCTTTTTATCGACTTGTTAACTACTCATATGATTACTCAACATACATGTAATTACCCTTCATTTCATATACACACTATAATCGAGTAAGTTACAAGATAGATAAATACAACGTGTCATCCTAATGGTCTGTCAAGGTTATCCTACCTAGTTTCAATTTCCACTTGTGACATATGTGTTTTTTATCCACTAATCAACTATTCATATAATTCCTTAATAGACATGAAATTAAAATAAATGTATATGAATATTATCATTTATAATAAATATGATATTAAAATAAATAGATATATGTTACTAAAATAAATACAAATGATTATCATTATCAATAATAATCACTAATAATAATACTTTATATTAAATATATAATTACTTAATAAATATGAAATTAAAATAATTTATATTAATAATAATAATAATTATTTAAAATTAAATGAAGTTATTTATATTTATAAAATATGCATAGAGCATTAATAATAATAATAATTTAATGTATATTTTATAACCATAATAATAATTAAAAAAAACTTGTCCCCGAGGTGCAGGACAGTTGGTGACGGAGTGTGCCGTTAAGGTGCTCTGTGATGTTAAATTCACCGATTCGAAACCTGCGGGGACAAAAACTCCAGCCATGTTAAGGGTTGGTGTGGCTCAAGTCGGGTGCGATCCCTGGGTGATTTTGATGGCTTAGATGCCCCTGAGTCGTCGTTTCTTAGCCACAAGTTAGTCCCACATGTCATAGACAAACTAACAAACAAAAAAATACTAAGAAAACCTTAATAATAAAAATTTAATTTGTATCTTTCTTATAATAATAATAATAATAATTCAAACCCCAGATGAGGTGCTCCCTTGATATAACAACTCCACCTAGGCTATCCTCCACTTGGCCTCTCTTTAAGCCACCTGGCATATGCCCTTCTCCACATCCCCTCCTCGGTCATTTCAAGGCCCTACGTTACCTGCCGCCACCCTCCAATCTTCATTCGAATTCGGTTATTCACTTGCCCTGGGAGCTCTGCAACTCATGTGTCTTCATGGCGCCGTGAAGATGCTCCTTCACGTCGCTTCAGACCCAACCCTGGCGTCCACTTCTTCTGATCATCATGGGGTCTCTGAAGCCACAGTTCCTTGTTTCCATTTTGAAGCACTAAGATTCCAGAGCTCTCGCCTCCCTCTGTATCGCTTTCGAACTGTGGGGTGATTTTTCGTGGGCTGCTTGCAAGTATTGGAGGTTGCCTCTCATGATGCCAAGACTCCAGGGCAAGCCAAAGAGGGGGGCAGCCTGGTACTTGGCCAGTGGAAAAAAAATGTTGGCCTTAGACATTCCAGCTGAACCCATCGACCCTCTTGAAGCTTTCCCCGCAGCAATCCCTGCAATCTAGGTTGAACCCCTGAAAGTCCCGACCCCTGAAGCTCTCCTCACAGACCCCCCCCCT
>SNQJ01S0016048.1:87873-127246 GCA_010110895.2 Picea sitchensis
CTCTCTGCGTCCTTTCTTCCCACTATCCCATCCTTGTTTCCCTTTCACCTCCCCCCTGGGCTCCTCCTCATCCTCTCTGCTCTCCACCCACCCCAACCCCTCTTGTGCTAGGTGTGCAGACCAAATCGAAATCCTGCATAACCTGTGCACCATCAAAAAGGACTTGGAGGATATCAAATTGCTAAAGAAAGACTTGGAGGAGATCAAGCTGGAAACGCTCGACGCACAGAACAGGGAAGCATACCGTGGGAGAAGAGTGGACACCATGATGATGTTCATGCAAGATCTTCAACAGGCCATCGCAAAACGTGGGAAAGCAAAAGCACCAACGAAGAAGGTCTTTGCAGGACTGCATCTTGGTCCAGGTTTTTCGGATTTGCTTGTTTTTTTCTTGACTCTCTATGCACTAGCATTTTGTGCCTTGGACCTACGCGGCCTAGAAGTATAGTTTAATTACAGTAGATTGTCTATGGCAATGGTGGTTTCCCAACTGGGCACGAGAGTCATACTAGTTTTGGAACACATGACCATACTAGTTTGCAGCTATCTGGCGCAGTGGTTTCCCACCTGGACACTGGGACCACGTGGTTTTTTGCATCTTAGACATATATACTTTTGTTAACAGGAATCAATACATTACTCTAACTTACAAAAAAATAATAATAATAATAATTCAAAAACCTTAATATTATATTTATAAAATAGGTAAAAAAATAAANAAAATGCCAAAATACAAAACAAACCTTACAACTACATTTATTTATACATGGACCATACGACTATTATATTTGCCTCCAATCCAAATAAATATTTCCTTATTGGTTCGTTTTTCTGGTGGTTCCAGGTTCTGCATGCATGAGTATATTATAGTAACACATCCACATAATTTGTGGCTAAGGAACGACGATAAGTTATGATAGCATAAAGAAGGAATAATTTAAATTACATTTACAGTGTAAACTTGATACAAACCATAACCATTAATAAGCTTGTACTCACTCAGCTTGGTTAGTAAAGTTTGGAGTCGTTCATCTTGGTTATTAAATTCCATATGTATACAAATATTTCACCAAAAAGAATTAACTCATAACTCAAAAAACCCTAACCATTAATATATGTACCCCTGTAGTCACTCTCCTTGGTTATTAAAGTATGCAGTCACTAGACTTTGGTTATTAAATTCCATATGTATACAAGAAGCATTTCATACTCATCAACTATTTCAGAACTCAAAAAACCCTAACAATTAATAGATGCACGCATGTAGTCACTCTGCTTGGTTATTAAAGTATGCATTCACTAGACTTTCGTTATTAAAGTCCATATGTATACAAGAAGCATTTCATACTCATCAAATATTCCAGGAGAAAGAAAAATATTTCATCTTCTGTCCAGTTCTTTACTCGAATGTTCTCAAGGCCAAAACATTTGATAAATGAAAGGAATAAAATAATTAAATGAAGTAGTGATACAATAATTAAACAAAAAAATGATTAAACAATACAGAACAAATATTCAAAGAAACAAATAGCACTGTGTAACCTAGGTCGTGGTTTCCTGGTTCCATGAAATGACTCAGTTGTCTGGACCTGAGGAGCGACACTCCCATGTGTTTCTGGTTTGAACCATATGATTCACCGCACCTTGCACTAAAATGATGCATACTTAAAGTTTGGGAAAGCATCCATAGGATAAGATTACACATAGAAATAATAATTTCTATTACCAATATTACAAACAATATTCACACATATATAGTTGGAATCGGATCCAACTAACTCCAAAAATAGAGATAATTGTTGAGAGAATCTCTCAACAACCTCCAACAAATCTCCAACCTATTCAATCCAAACCCAAACCAATTCTATTGTAAGAATTATTCCAACACCCTCCCATAATGCTTGCATTACAAATGTTATATCATAATTACAACACTGAAATTTCAACATAGATATTTTTCTTGGTATGGTCTTCATCAACACTCCTATCCACTTTGAAATCTTCCGGTATACACTCTTTCTTCTCCATAACTTTGAGCTTCCCTTTCAACTCATTTAATATAACATCGCTTGTGATCATTAATATTGAATTTGTATAATTGACACTTGTCGACCTCCTGAAGGACAATCTTGATACTGAATTATCCTATGGATACACTACCATCTGTGGAATTTCACCGAAGAGAAAATTTCGACAGTTATATAGGATATCAAATTGCTGAAGAAAGACTTGGAGGAGATCAAGCTGGCAACGCTCGATGCACAGAAGAGGGTATCATACCATAGGATAAGAGTGGAAACCATGATGATGTTCATGCAAGATCTTCAATAGTCCATCGCAGAACGTGGGAAAGGAAAAGCATCGACGAAACAGGTCTTTGCAGGACTGTGTCTTGGTCCAGGTTTTTAGGATTTGCTTGTTTTTTCTTGACTCTCTATGCACTGGAATTTTGTTCCTTGGCCCTGCGCGGCCTAACAGTATAGTTTAATTATAGTATATTGTCTATGGCGATGGTGGTTTCCCAACTGAGCACTAGAGTCATACTATTTTTTGAACACATGACCATACTAGTTTGCATCCATCTGGCGCAGTGGTTTCCCACCTGGGCACTGCAACCACGTGGTTTTTTTCATCTTAGATATCTATACTTTTGTTAATAGGAATCAATACATTACTCTAACTTACATAATAATAATAATAATAATAATTCAAAAACCTTAATATATATATTTATAAAATAGATAAAAATACAAAAAATAAAATAAAAAAATCCCAAAATACAAACCAAACCTTACAACTACATTTATTTATACATGGACCATAAGACTATTATATTTGCCTCCAATCCAAATAATTATTTCCTTATTGGTTCGTTTTTCTGGTGGTTTCAGGTTCTGCGTGCATGATTATATTATACTAACACATCCACATAATTTGTGGCTAAGGAACAATGATAAGTTATGATAACATAAAGAAGGAATAATTTAAATTAAATTTACAGTGTAAACTTGATACAAACCCTAACCATTAATAAGCTTGTACTCACTCATCTTGGTTAGTAAAGTCCAGAGTCGCTCAGCTTGGTCATCAAATTCCATATGTATACAAATATTTCACCAGAAAGAATTAACTCATAACTCAAAAAACCCTAACCATTAATATATGTACCCCTGTAGTCACTCTCCTTGGTTATTAAAGTATGCAGTCACTAGACTTTGGTTATTAAAGTCCATATGTATACAAGAATCATTTCATACTCATCAAATATTTCAGAACTCAAAAAAACCTAAGCATTAATAGATGCATGTGTGTAGTCACTCTACTTGGTTATTAAAGTATGAATTCACTAGACTTTGGTTATTAAAGTCCATATGTATACAAGAAGCATTTCATACTCATCAAATATTCCAGGAGAAAGAAAAATATTTCATCTTCTATCCAGTTCTTCACTCGAAAGTTCTCAAGGCCTAAACATTTGATAAATGAAAGAAATAAAATAATTAAATGAAGTAGTGATACAATAATTAAACAAAACAATGATTAAACATTACATAACAAATGTTCAAAGAAACGAATATCACTGTGTAACCTAGGTCATGGTTTCCTGGTTCCATGAAATGACTCAGTTGTTTGGACCTGAGGAGCGATGCCCCCATGTGTTTCTGGTTTGAACTGTATGATTCACCGCACCTTGCACTAATAAATATTAATTATAAAACGTGGAGATTAGTTTCCCATGCACAAATCCAACACCATCGGAACGATGCATATTTAAAGTTTGGGAAAGCATCCATAGTACAAGATTACACACAAAAATAATAATTTCTATTACCAATATTACAAACAATATTACACACATATATAGTTGGAATCAGATCCAACTAACTCCAAAAATAGAGATAGTTGTTGAGAGAATCTCTCAACAACCTCCAACAAATCTCCAACCTATTCAATCCAAACCCAAACCAATTCTATTGTAAGAATTATTCCAACACCCTCCCATAATGCTTACATTACAAATGTTATATCATAATTACAATACTCAAATTTCAACATAGATATTTTTCTTGATATGGTCTTCATCAACACTCCTATCCACTTTGAAATCTTCTGGTATACACTCTTTATTCTCCATAACTTTGAGCTTCCCTTTCAACTCATTTAAGATAACAATGCTTGTGACCATTACCGATGAATTTGTAGAATTGACACTTGTTGACCTCTTGAAGGAAAATCACGATATTGAATTATCCTATGGATACACTACCATCTATGGAATTTCACCGAAGACAAAGTTTTGACAGTTATATAGGGTAGTGATCTAATTAATGGATATTTTTAACAGCCAATCATACAACTAACCTTCTTAAACACACATACAATAATATATACAAGGATAACCTGATGATATTAAAGAAACGAAGTACAACAAGATCTACCAGCATATAACAGACGATAATAATAGTCAAATCAATATTGTGTTCTCTTGGCACCGAAGAAAGTTGAGAACCACCAATTTGAATTACACTACTCGGTTCATTGATTGGTTCTGCAATAGAAATTTTTATAAACAAAATTCATACACATCAATTAATATAAGTAATTAATTGGTCCCTGAGGTGTAGGATCATCGGTGACAAAGTGTTCTATTAAGGCACTATGTGATGTTAAGTCACTGGTTTGAAACCTGTGGGGACAAAAAATCCAGCCATGTTAAGGGTTGGTGTGGCTCAGGATGGGTGCAATCCCTGGGTGATTTGACGGCTTATATGCCCATGAGTCATGGTTTCTCAAGACATAGGCTAGTCCCACAGGTCACAGAAAAACTAGCAAAAAAAAATAAAAATACAATTAATTAATTCATATAACTTCCCATTTCGTTTTTGACGCATTCATACTCCTTCAATCTGGTAAAAGGTGAATAGGAATATGGAATCTTTGATTCTTGAATAAGAACCTATATTAATGAGTCATTCCTTATTGAGTTGCCACTTTTGTATGCATGACACATATGCTACTGGAAAGAAGTCTCCATGTATTCCGACGAAGATGATGTGGCACTTCACACAATAAAAATACAAAAAATGACCTTGGCACTCCATCAATCAACATCATTGTAGATGTTGGTTTCTCTTTGCTATAGCCCAGGTCAAAGGCTTGCACAACAGTTATGTTACTTAATCACATAGTCACAAGAAAATAGTTGTACTTTCCGACCATGCAAAAAGTTTCAATCGATGACTCATTCTATAATGGCCATGCAAATTCCACACATATGGCTCAAGTCTTACACACAAACAACTGCACTTGCTCAAAACACACTCCCACACATATGTACATAAAATCAGCTCCAATGGCTATCACATCTTCATGGGCACTCCCGTGAGGGATTAAGTGTAGCTCAAATGGCTATCACATCTTCATAGGCACTCCTATGAGGGATTAATCTCATCCATGCTCTGATACCAAATTAAATTTTTGGAAAGCATCCATAGTACAAGATTACACACACAAATAATAATTTCTATTACCAATATTACACACAATATTACATGTATATATAGTTGGAATTCAGATCCAACTATCTCCAAACATAGAGATAGTTGTTGAGATAATCTCTCAACAACCTCCAACAAATATCCAACCTATTCAATCAAAACCCAAACCAATTCTATTGTAAGCATTATTCCAACATGCATGTCATCTGTCTACACATTGTTAATGTCTACTGTAACTTATGGATAGTGAAATGAATTGATTTTTCTCTCATGGTTTCTATTGTATGATGAAACTATTAAAATCGAAAGGCCATCCCAACATGGATAGTAGAGGTCATTGATTACCGACGATTTTAGTATCGAGGGATTTAAGTACATAACTAATTTAAGAAAGGTGAAATATGAAATGCCAGGCATCTCTTATTAACTCCATACCATCATTCATGTTAATATATTAATATTTGAATCTTTGCTAATCATTCAGAGGATGTGGCAATCAACTATCCAACATAGTGATTTTAATTTTTAAATATGATTACGTAAATGTAAAAAAGTAAATACATAAATGGATGTTTTTATAACAACTAGGAATTTAATGGTTGAAATCAAGACCATTTATTTATTGTGATGGCGAAGAATATTATATCCATATTTAATCTTGTCCATAGAAAACACATTAAAGATTAAAAATCTATTAAATGTGCCCATTTCCAAGAGATATACACCTATGGATGATTTGTTACCTCACTTTTATGGCTCGCCCAACCAGATTGAGCATCTCCATTGTGTCTCTCCTTAACACAAATAAATACACTTCCAATTTTCCAAAAATATTTCTTTCCCCTGCATATACCATAAGAAATCGGCTTCTCATGCACTGTTTGGTTTATTTGTAGTTAAAGTACAAAGACTAGAGGATGAATATGAATAATGGAATCAATTATTTCATGTGGAGTAGTTGATGTGCCGTTCTTATAGGTCCACCTCATTCTTGGCCAGGAAGGTAAATAAAAAACATCTAAGCCTATACATGATGTAGACAAATATAGAGAAAATATCAAACCCTGTAAAGTTGTTATTTACATTGAATGATGATCATAATTCTAAGGTAAATCAACTATATTATGTGCATAATCTACATGAAACTTCTGTCGAAATTTTTATATTTCTTTCATAGGTATTTTTGTAGTGTTTGGTTGATTTGCAGACATGATATGACAGAGATAAGGAAGAAAGACCATTATTTCTTGTGGATTTGGCGCCTTCACCTCATTTTCATCTTAAAAGACAACGTACTGGTACCATTCCAGAATGTGATATTTTGGAAAAGGGGAATTTCACACCAAGTAATATGAAATCTTTCACAGGCACTATTCGCGAATGTTGGTTGCATTCATTCATTCTGAGTTTTAACTTTTCTTCCTCCAAGAGATTATTACTCCACAATACCACCTATTGAGTTGCATTTTTTCAATATGAAAACATATCCCTAATTCCAATATCAATTCCTCATATATCACTAATTTCTACATCAATTCCTCTATTTTTAGAAAATAAAATTAGAAAGCCTTAATGACAATGTATATATTCCTATGAAACCTTAAAGCAGATAAAGTTCGGCCTATGAAAGGCAAACATACATGTACACATTCTTCTCTTTGTCTTTATTTTTCATTTGTCATCTTTAATTAGTATTGGATATTAAATCCCTTAAGTGTTAGTTAATTTATAATTAATATGATCCCTTCTCTTGACTTTGAATTTGTCTTATTAGTCCTTGCCTAAGGTAGACTACTTAGTTTATAATTCTCGACTTTGAATTAGTCCTGGCACATGTATACTCTTGTTTCCATTTTTTCATGATTAGGTGTTGATTGATATATTGTAAAATTATAATTTATATGAGTTTTATTAAAAAAAATAAAAATTAACTAATTAAAAATAATAGTTTGATAGTTTATATTATTATTAATAATAATAAAAATAAAAATGAATCAAACTTTAATATATATATATAATTTATAAAGAAAAGTATTTTTATTTTTATTTTTATTAATTGCTAAATAATGGTTGCATTGAGAGGTGCTTTTTGCACTCAAATATGAGGGAGATGTGTAATTTCTTCCATGATCAACATGGAGTTGTCACATGTAATTAAAAAAAAAAATCAATGTCCACCATAAGTAAACAAATTCTTATTCCATGAATAAGTTCTTTTTACATTTATTATAAGGGAGATGTGTAATTCCTTCAATGTCTTAAATGGGTTAAAAACTAACACTACCTGATATATGTAACAAAATATTAATAACAAAAATTATTTCAATGTGGATTATAAATAAAATATTTCAATGTCGACCTTAATAGAGAGAGAGGGAGCAATTGAAAGTAAAAAAATAAAATCTTATGGTTATTTCAATGGTGTGTTGATCATTATGAATGATATGCGTAATTAATTTTATACACACAATAAGAATAAGAATCAATATAGATCCATCTTAACTCATAATCTATCTTACAAAATGAAATATAAAGTCCATCAAGATGAAAACTTATTTTACATTGAAAAAAACTTAGGAAAAGATTTGCACACTAAAATATTTGAGATCTAAAATAGATTTAGAATGGTGTATAATTACTTATATTTTTAAAAAATATATCAAAACTCATACATATATGTTCTAATATATATATTTATAGTACTTTTTATATAAAGATTTAGAAATAATTTTATTATTTTACTTTTTAAATTCATATACTCTTAAAATCAATAAAATCACACCAAAATTCAATTAATATATAACTAAAATGAATAAAAAAATAAAATAATTAAACAATTTTATAAATTTAACTTATTTCCTTTAATTATATAAATACAAATTATTTCTACATTGTGAAATTATGAATATCTGGTATTTTCAAAAACCAAAATTATAAAAATAAAAATAAAAAACAATGTTTGCCATCGAAGAGTTTTTCAGTTATGTTGAATGGATGGGATTTGGAAAACCTAACCATGAACAATATTTTAATGGACATTGTTTATTTTAATTCAATTCATACTATTTCATATCTTTCTATCCTTCCTAAGTAGGAGTCTCAAATTTCCGCTATCTCATACCCTATTTAAGTATGACGCCTCAAATTTCTAAGGGACTACTCGATTAAAGCCACCTTTTTCTTGCAATTTTTTTTCTCTACAACACATTTATCTTTCAATGTATAGAGGCGATGGCAATGATAGTCTTTGAAACATTAAAAGACCTCACATTGACAAGCACAACCTAATCTCCCTATTGTGCTTCGCCCATTGTAAATCCACAAATATATTAACAATCTTTATGCGTAAATGGAAAATTGTAAGACGAGCTGAGATTAAATCTCCAAAACATCATAAACATAAAACAATTTCTTAAAAAACATATTTCTACATGATTTGAATCATAAAATTAGTCTTTGGATATTTTATATTTTTATAATCTTTAACTCTATACTTGATGTTGAATCATATGAAGGTTTTAGTGTTGGGATCTGATCCTGCAAGCCTTTTTATAATAAACAACAAAAAATAATAGAGAAGAGAACCAATCACACATAGGAGAGACGGATAGAGGGGTTTCAGGGAAATGATATTCTTAATAATTGCTCAGCCAAATGGAGAAATGAATACAAGTCTCAATAATCTCCTCACAGACTTCTACATTTAACCAGGAGATATCTCAAGAATTTCTAGGCATCTGGAAAGCCAAATGCTTGAGAACCTCCAAACGAGTGTAACAGAAAAGGGTGTGTTGTCACAACCCAAAAATCTCCACCTTGACAACAATTTCCTAATACCTTTCCCAATGAATCAAACATCACCTTCCTGCAAGCCAAGACAACACCACAACTTCTCTAACCATATTGGTTGCATGAACATGTATGCATAGTTTGCTTCAGTATGGACCACGCCACCTCCACAGAATCAACATAACCACAAACTAAATCATTGCAACCACTATACGTGATATTCGTGATTCTCACATATTGAAGCACCCATTTCCATTCTCTTTATCTGGATTTTCCATGTGTCCACTGACAACACCAACTGCATGTGAAATACTTGAACATTCCCATCGCAAACATCAACCTTCCTACTAGCATACAATACATGATACATATAACCCTTTTCTTCTTCATTACTTAGGACATACACATAAATAAATCTACAATGGAAAGCTAAAGGGATATTTACCAATTTCAAAGAGTTCATATCGAACCTCCTCAATGAAAACCACAACTTACCATTTTTTCATCTCTATGTACTTATATCCCCAAGATTTGTTTTTTTCTCCTGGATCCTTCATCCAAAACAACCTGACCAATTGACATGCTGACATAAACCATGCTTCGCTTGCAAAAATCATACCATCATCATAACACCAAGATAATGAATATGCCATTAACACAATTATCATACTCACTTCCTATAAATTTGGCTCACCATGAAGGACTTGAACATCTTGTACCATTTTCTGCTTGAGTTTCACACCATATAATGACTTCATGAGTTTGCAAACAAATCTCCCTTTGCGATCCTGAACAAATCTTTATTGTTCCATGTACACATGTAATACCATTAGGATAAACCCCATTTGTAATATTAGCGTAGACCCCCTTCCCTCCAAAGGGCTACTCAACCTCCTGGTCTTGGATCGTTTGAAATACTGAGTTGAAGCGACTCTTTGGGTCCCCTTTTTTTTCTCCTGGTGACCACGACTATAACCGCGAGTCTATCCCTTCACGATTCGGGCTTCGAGGATACCCTGAGCTCTTCCTTTGACTTTTCTCGAAACGTGCTTCTCTGAGTCTCCAGTATTTCACCGCGTGTCTCTTTGGATTTGTTGGCTCCACAATGTTTCGGGTTTTGCGACTTCACAAAAATCTCGGCTTCTCGCCCACGAACCTCCAAAAATCTGACTCCCGAATTCCTTAATCCGATGACACATTCTCCTCTCGCTATCAGCGACTGAGATTGAATTGTGACTCCGGACTTCGCGACTTCGCTTCCGTCGAGCCTTCAAACTATCCGAACTCCAAAGTGTGAAACTCCTCACGACTATCCTCTGCATAGCTTTCCCTGATTTGACCATTTGGAATCGTTCACCTCCCTCGGGAATGAATCTTGTCCACTGATCTTAGTGAGGACTTTAGGGACTTATCTCCTTTGAAGAATTTATGTCGTTCTCCTTCCTGAGATTTACTTCTTCGACTTTCTTTCTTCCTCTAAACAATCTCTTTGACACTTAATCGAAATCTCGACCTATGCACACCTTGCAATAGGTTCTCCTTTACACTCAACTCCTTTGTTGATAACTTCACACTCCTTGCGACAGTTCTCTGATCGCTTCTTCCTTCTGTCACTCAAATCATGTTATTATTCCTGACCTTTCCAATATGAAAACTCTGTCACACACTCCTTGTGGACGTCAATGCACTCCTTGCACACATACATGTTCTCGTTATCTCTTCTGAGCTTCGAGTCGAAACATACTCGGTCACGCATTCATTACGGACACTATGCATGCCTTGCACTCACTCAATGAAGAGAAATAATTGAAACTTAGTTACTCTTCATAGTGACTCGTACATTAAACAATTCAAATGCAGTCATGGATACAAGAACAAGAAATAACAGAGAATTTTTAATTAAACATAAAGTCTACAATTCATTCAGACAGACACATAACAAACCTCATTGGGGCAATATTCCTCTTCTATATTCATTCAACTAAAACTTACATACATTCATACAATATTTCTCTGTATCTCCCAACTGTTGACTTACAATGGCAATCTACATATTAGATTCAATAGCCTCTCCTCGAAAAAAATACAAAGTTTTATACAAAGGGACTCTCTTGAGTTCTTCCCTCCAACTACTCTATGCCATCCTATCTGAATTAAATGCTATCAACTACTTATCATTTATTACAATAAATATAGAGTCCGATAGATAAGAGAGCAAGCTCTAGATCTGTACTGTGACTCGTCTCATAAAAAAAATACATTCCCCATCGATATTACGCGATGGCTCAACCTCTAATTATTAAAGATCTTCATAACTCAAAAATATTTGTCAGATATTACATTAATACACCGGTCTTTGAAATTAAAAATATTTCAAAATATGCGCTAATGCACCCAGTTGTCTTCTATGTATGCTCTGTTGGCAATGCTCCTGCATCATACTCCCTTGGATGAAAAATTTATGGACTCCTGTCCATGATCTCCTGCACCAATCTTCCATGCTTATGGATATCCTCTTTACCAACCCAACTGGCATCTTCTACTGGTCGTCCTTTCCACTTCACCAAATATTCAAAATACGTTTTCCTTATGGTCTTCTTACCAACTCGTTGATCTATGATCTTTTCCATCTGCAGCTTCTCTGCTACAGGAATTTTCTTTCTCCAGTGGATCTCTTCTCGATCTCCTAACCCTCTGGTTCTATCTTCCCTGTATGGATACAATTCTGCAATGTTGAATATGGGCGATATACCCACATCTTCTGGCAGCTCTAACTCATAAGCATTCTCACCAAACCTCCTCAGGATTTTACACGGCCCTATCTTTTTCAGCTTTATCTTATTATATGTTCCCCTTGGGAACCTCTCCTTCCTCAAATGTGATAGAACTTGATCTCCAACTTCAAATTCAAGATTCCTCCTATGTTGATCAACTTTGCGTTTGTATTCATTGTTGCTCTTGTTCAACCGTTCCTTGATCTGATTGTGAAGTTCCTGCATTTCTGCAGTGAAGTATTTGGCTCCTGCGCTTTTAAATTTTCTATACTTCAGATCCCTTAACTCTAACACTCCTCTCAAATTCATTCCATACATGATTTGAAATGGGCTCTTCCCAGTGCTTCTGTTCATTGAGTCATTATATGAAAACTCCGCTTGTGCTAGAATTTGATCCCACTGTCTATGGTGTTCAGTGACCAAACTCCTCAACAAATCTCCTAAGCTTCTATTCACCACTTCGGTATGTCCATCCATTTTTGGATGATATGCAGAACTAAAAGATAGCTCTGTTGGCTACAGGTGGCTCAACACGTCTTCTAGGTGGCATTGTGTTGACACTTCTGATACCCCTCGTCGATATCAACCTTCTTCTCTTTCTACATAAATCAATTTTGTACTCGCTCTGATACCACTCTGGCGCAGAACCCCTTCCCTCCAAAGGGTTTCTCGACCTCCCGGTCTTGGATCATTCAAAATACTGAGTCGAAGCGACTCTTTGGGTCCCTTTTTTTTCTCTTGGTGACCATGACTATAACCGTGGGTCTATCCCTTTGCGATTCGGGCTTCGGGGATATCCCGATATATTCCTTTGAATTTTCTCAAAACATGCTTCTCTGAGTCTTCGGGATTCCTCCGCGTGTCTCCTCAGATTTGTTGGATCCACAATGGTTTGGGTTTCGCAACTTTTCCAAACTCTCGGCTTCTCTCCCACGAACCTCCAAACTTCCAACTCCTGAATTCCTTAATCCACTGGCACGTGCTCCTATCGTGATCAACGACTAATATTGAATTGCAATTCTAGACTTCATGACTTCGCTTTTGTTGAGCCTTCAAACTATCCAAACTCTGAAGTGTGAAATGCCTCACGACTATCCTCTGCGTAGCTTTCCCTGATATGATGGTCTGGAATCGTTCGCCTCCCTTGTGAATGAATCTTCTCCACTGATCTTAGTGAGGACTTCAGGGACTTCTCTCCTTTGAAGAATTTTTTCCACTCTCCCTCCTGAGATTTAATTATTTGACTTTCTTTGTTCCTCTGAACAATCTCTTCGATGCTTAGTCAAAATATCGGCCTGAGCACACCTTGCAATAGGTTCTCCTTTACACTCAACTCCTCTGTTGATGACTTCACACTCCTTGCGACAGTTCTCTGATTGCTTCTGCCTTCTGTGACTAAAATCACGTTATTCCTCTTGACCTTTTGAATATGAAAACTCTGTCATGCACTCCTTGCGGACGTCAATGCACTCCTTGCACACATACAAGTTCTCTTTATCTCTTCTGAGCTTCGAGTCGAAACATACTCGATCATGCACTCCTTGCGGACACTATGCATGCCTTGAACTCGCTCAATGAAGAGAAACAATTGAAACTTAGTTACTCTTCACAGTGACTCATACATTCAATAATGAAAATGTTGTCATGGATATAAGAACAAGAAATAACAGAGAATTTGTAATTAAATAGAAATTCTACCATTCATTCAGACAGACACATAACAACCCTCATTGGGACAATATTCCTCTATTATATTCATTCAACTAAAACTTACATACATTCATACAATATTTCTCTGTATATCCCAACTCTTGACTTACAATGGATATCTACACATTAGATTCAACAGCCTCTCCTCGACAACAATACAAAGCCTTATAGAAAGGGACTCTCTTGAGTTATTCCCTCCAACTACTCTATGATATCCTATCTAAATTAAATGTTATCAACTACTTATTATTTATTACAATAAATATCGAGTCAGATAGATAAGAGCGCAAGCTCCATATCTGTATTGCGATTCATCTCATAAAACAAAATACATTCCCCACCGATCTTACGCGATGGCTCAGCCTCCGATCATTAAATATGTTCATAACCCAAACATATTTGTTAAATATTACATTAATACACTGGTCTTTGAAATTCAAAATATTTCAAAATATGCGCTAATGCGCCCCAACTGTCTTCCACGTATGCTCTACTGGCGATGCTCTTCCACATATGATCTGTTGGCGAGGATTGTGCATTAAAAAAAGAATGTGCACATTCCATAATTTTGCACACACATGTGTAATTGTACGAGGATGGTACACTAAGGAAGAGTGTGCACATTCCATAGTTTTGCGCACACCGAATTAAGAACATGATTTTGGGCCAGAGAGCCTTTATATATATGTAGTGTTTTGAGACTAGAGAGACTGTATGGTTATTAGGATGGTAAGATTGGATGCATAAGGCCAATGCACATGTATTGTAAATATAATTACCTCAAGTTGTTAATATAATCACATCACTATGCACGAAATCACCTCAGGTGAAAAGAGACGGAGGGATAAACTCCATGGAAAATGGAAAAGGGAGGAGCTTAATTCAAGGCAATATTTTATTAATATTTCTGAAAGTTTAATTTGTGGATATTTATTTATCCTAAGTTCCTGAGTGATGGGAATGAGTCTTCAAGTGGCTAAAGGCTAATCCTGAAGGTGACAAATCTCTAGGTATAACCATGGGTAAATTCATGAAGGTGGGTAACATTTTCGTGACAATCAGGTCTCAAAAATTCTGAAAGACATTTTTTCAGCCAAACAAATATTTCTTTCGGCCGAAAGTACTATTGTTTCATCTGAAACATGTTTTGACCAAACCTTGGAACGTCAAATCGAACAGTGTCATGATGACGCCCTTTATTTTCATGTACAATTTTAGCCGGATGGATTTTTTTCATCCGATGACCTCTTTTCGGTCGAACGATATTCTGCTGAAATACTCTTTTGGTCGAAAGACATTTTTGGCCGAAATATTCTTTCGTCCAAAACATTCTTTTGGCCAAAAACACGTTTATATATTTGAACCATGTCGCTCCTGCAATAATTTTTACGAATTGATGAGGTTGTGAGCACTGTGGACATTGTGAGCGATGTGGACAGGTGGACGTTGCAGCTGTGGACGGACGTTGCAGCTGTGGGCAGGCCGACATTGATGTTGCTTGTTAGTTATTGCTATGATCAGGTGGGCGCTGGAGTTGCGGGTTATCAAGTAAGTTCCAATTTAGATTTCGTTTTTGTTTTGTTTTTTACTTAGTTTTAATAATAGAATTTTATTTAAAATTTTAGTTTTTGTTTTAAATTTTAGATTTAGATTTAAATTTAGAGTTCTGACAGCGCCGTAATCAGCCCTGTCCATGTACAGGGATAGGCCCGAATTCGGTCATGTCCTTGTACATGTACAAGGCCAAATATGGTTATGTCCTTGTACATGGACAGAACCATATTTGACCATGTCCATGTAGAGGGAGAGGCCTGAATTTGGGCTTGTCCTTGTACATGGACAGGGTCGATATGGTCTTGCCCATGTACAGGGACAGGCTGGAATTCGGGCCTCTTCTTGTACATGGACAGGGTTGAATATAGCTATGTCCATGTACAGGGACAGGCCTGAATTTGGGCATGTCCCTGTACATGGACATATCCATATTTGGCCATGTCCATGTATAGGGAGAGGCTTGAATTCGGGCATGTCCCTGTACATGGATAGGGTCAAATATGGCCCTGTCAAAACTCTAAATTTCCAAAAAAAATTGTTTTTTAGTAAACTTGATACGTGCTTTAATTTTTTAGAGTTATGAAGAGTTAGGAAAAATATGATATGAAGTTTTTTAGTACTAGTTTTAGTTTTAGTTTTTATTATATTTTTCATTTCAATAATGTAGTTTTAATTTTTGCAAATTTTATAGTTTTGACAGGGCCATATTCGGCCATATCCATGTACAGGGACAAGCTTGAATTTGGACCTATCCCTGTACATGGACAAGTCTGAATATGTCTCTGTCCTTATACATGGACATGCTTGAATTCTTGCATGTCTCTGTAAATGGACAGAGCCATGTTCGAACCTGTCCATGTATAGGGAGAGGCCTAAATTCGGGCCAATCCCTGTACATGGACAGGGCCATATTCGGCCCTGTCCATTTACAAACATAGTCCTGAAAATTGATAGTTCAAATTACACTTAATTAAAAATGTATGTGTTATTTTTCACCTTATGGAAGCTTAGAACATCTAATATGATAGCATTGGTTTCAACTTCCATTACCCGATATTAGTATTAAGCTAAGTAATCAATGTAGAATTAGCTTGAATGTTACTCTTATCAGTATTAACACCATTGCTTTAACTCTTACTATCATACAAGAGCTATGATAAATGCACACATCAAACACACTTACTGTATAGTTACAAAGACCAACACACTCACTATATAGTTACAACATAGAACACTAGTTACAATGAGAAAACAACAAACACACTTACTGTATAGTTACAACATAGAACACTAGTTACAATGAGATTACACAGAATATAGATCCATGTAATTTACATAATAAATGGAATCATTACACTAAGTATAGTTAGTTATGAAGTTGTAATCAATACCATTAGTTAGAGTTTTTATGTAATAAAGCATGCTAGGATTCCTCATCAATACTTACACTACTTAATGTAATCTACGTTTCCTATTGAATGTGTAGTTTCTTAATATCCACTATTACAAGTCTAGCTTATACATGGTGTTCAAAGCTGCATAGATAGTGATATACCTTTTTTTCAATAGATTGCATAATATTACTACGAGTAACCCATTACAAACATCAACTAGCTTATATGAGTTACTAGTAGTTATGCAACAACTTGCTTAACCTCTATACATTAGCTTTGGTGATATATTACCATTTGTATTTACACTAATATGGCACAGATACTAGTTACAGATTGCATGGTATTCTCTATGCCTTATTTGCTCCATAATGTGTGAAGCTTTACTATATGAGCATACCATAGATATGTGAATATAAGGAAATGAACAGTGCAGATATGAGGCAAATCAAAGAGATCAACAAGGATAAGAGATATGAGCTTTGTTGTGACAAGGGTGAATCTTGTTTCCATAACTATTACCATTGAATAGTATTAACTATGCATAATACTAGTATTCCTTAAAGGGTTACTATGTTAACTCTAAACATAGTTCAATACTAGTCACATTAACCATATGGAAAGGTTGTATAACCTTATAATGTTGAGTCATAAGGGTTTGTAATATTGATCTCTTCTTTATTAGGGATAATTATAACTAAGAAGAATGTGAATCCTTATATGATATCAATGTAGTTACAAGATGGAATATGTGTAATAGTGAGAACATAACATATCAATATGATTACAGTATTGAACCAACCTTTATACTAAGCCTAAGCTCTTGTATTAGTGTAAGAAAATCATTAGACCAATAGAGCATAGGGATACAACAAATGTAATCAATGCTACTTATTATGTAAATAGTGATGATCCAACAGTAGATGTGATAGACCAATAACACTCTGCATCATACTTGAATATGGCTCTTTCTTACCTTTAATCATAACAAAGGTGATAGTTAGCTTATTAGTCTAAATACCATTACTCTTTCATCTTATCCTATTAGCTTGTAAACAGTTACATTTCAACCATAATCAAGCTATTCATAGTAGAGTGGTTATGATATCCTAGTTAGTATGTCGTTTGATTCTATCCTTAGTAATGATTGGTATAAGCTTGCTTTCCCATTGTTCGATGTATAATAAGGGTATAACTATATCTATAAAATAGGGAAAGATTATTGGGATTACATTATAGTTACATACGTATTACTTCTATATTAGTGTCGATCAACTTTGACTGGAATCATAGTATTGAAAGTGAACACATGTGATGTATGTGAATATCTTAGATAGAGCCTCTATTTTTTAGATAGCACATTTAACTATATTGATACAACTAAGTAATATGCATAATATATGGATTCGTATTTATTATACCCATAGAGCTAGTATCATAGCTTTGAGCTTGAACTTATGTATAAACCATATATAACACTAAGTAATGCTTATTGTATACGATAAACAAGATGATATTGAAGTAATGCCTAAGCTATCTATAATGAACACATACTACTTATTACTACTCCACAGTGTTGATTAGGTAAATAAGGGGAATATACACACTACTCAATAATTGTGATAGGTGAAAATAAGGGTAATAGCTTATGACACAAGCATTGGAATCACATACAAGTGTAATACATGTGTTGATACTTAGTGTCATTTCTTTCTAGTGATATCCCATGTAGTTAATAAGAGATAATATTAATATCACAACACATATTGATTATGGTAAATAGGTAACATGATATCACCTTGTTGAACCTTAAGTTAAGTTGTTCTTGTATTACTGATATCATAGTAATGGAATGGCTCTATTCCCCTTGTATTACAGGCTAAGCTATTTCCTTTAGTTATTATTATATACTTCCCTTTGTAGTTAACAATCATGTCGTTTGCTTCATGACCCTATGTTATAGCTCATACAACAACCTTTAATTGTAACTGGACAAATAGGGCAGAGGTTAGTAGTATCCCTATTCAATGGACTTACTTCCTTATAGTGATCATTGTTTTGGTACCAGGATGAGATTCACAGTATGGAATGTTATGGAATTAATGGGAAGCAATATCACTATCTACTACACAATGAGAGATTCAAACTAGTGTAACCAATAGTTCATAATAAGATACATTAGACTCATATCAGGAAGTTGTACTCATAGTTAGTTTTGTACTAATCCATATCCAAGTAAAGGCAATCAATGGTAATAAGATAATCATTGTCATAAGTAGTACTAATACACTTGCTCTATGTGATGGATAGGTGATCTGAATAGTAGTAGTGATCTCATATTACTAATAGTTTAATGAACATTAGCTTTGTGTTAATTACGTTACGAGTATTGCTTATTCTATGCTATTACATATGGTATAAGTAGTAACATGTAGATGTTGAGCTTAAAGTAGAGCTTACTTCATAATTACCCATCATGTAATGGTTCCAACAACTGTAAGTAAGCATATGGTGTTAGTTATGTGATTACCTTTATCTAAAGAAGAATGTGATTATGGTGTTAGTAAGCATATAGAATTCCTAGGAACTATATCTACTACTAGTGTTGTTGTAGGCTTTATATCTTGACCTAGTGGAATTATAATTAGTTAGGATGCTACTTAGTCAACTTCTATAGCTTTACCTAGAGATCAAATTGACACGACGACCTAACCATTTCAAGATTGTTATTAACCTTGGCCTCAACATCTATAATAGTAAGAATAGATAAGCCCATTTGACATGTCCATGGGTATGGATAGGGAAATTTTTGGCCCTGTCCATGTACATGGATAAGCTCGAATTTGGCCCTATCCATGTACATGGACAGGGCCGAATATGGCCATGTCCATGTATAGGGACATGCCCAAACCTCCTATAAATTAATAATTTATGAACACAATAGGATGAAGACACAATATAGTAAAAAAAAGACACAACAACACCTAGACCATATCGGGCACATCCAAGTAGAGGTATAATATGTTTATTAGATGGGATGATAGATTTGAATTTGGACCTATCCATGTACATGCATGGGCTTGAATTTGATCTTGTCCCATTATTGAAGAACAACATATGTATAAACTAAATAACATCCAAAGAAGAGCATGATCACATTATTGATCTTCCTTAGGTTTTTTTTTTAAGTACCAATTTGAGATAATGTGTGATTATTTTCTCTCCTGGGATGGTCCATGAGACCTAGGAGTAGTTAAGAAGAGAATGATAATGTTATCGATCTTCCTTTTATGTTGGGGTGATAAAAGCTTATAAGTAAATATCATGAAAATCATGTGCACATTTTTCCATTCAAGAAGAACTTAATTGTTGACTTTGTCTTGGAATCATCCTTGTTTGAATTACGCTCCCTTTAATTGTTGTGTGGGTTTTTGTTTTTGTGCTTTATCTAAAGAAAGTTAGCCTTCTTGACTTTGGAAGAATTTGATTGTTGACTTTGTGTTGAAACCACCCTTGCTTGAATTATGCCCCCCTTAATTGTTGTGGGGGTTTTTGGTTTTGTTTCTTTGATTTTTCCTAAAGAAAGTTAGCTTCCTTTACTTGTTTCTCTTGACTTATTTAATTATTTAATTGTGTGTCTATGACCCCTCTTCTTGGTCTTTTCCATCTTGTTGGAGATCTTTTCTTGGTTATTGTTTGGGGATTTTGGTTCTACTTGCTAGTGTCGCCTTCCTCATATTTTTTTTGGTGTCGTCCTCTTTATCTCCTTGCTAATTCCACCTTGAGTATGTTTTCGTTCTCTTCTATTCTTGGTGCCACATGTGTATGTTGTTGGTTATTCTATTGATATTTTACCCTAAAAATTTTCCTTGGCAATTTGTTCCATGTGTCATGATGAGATCTGCCTTGAGGGTTTGATCAATGATCCATTGAAGATTTTTCTGAGCATATATCTAAGAGGATAGTAACACCATGTATCATGTGATATTGTTTCTTGTTTTGGTTTTAAGTAAATGTTTTTTCAGTGATTGTTTTTGTCAATGATTGTAAAAAATATAGTTGTTTTAGTTTTTTCAAAATATGTTCTTAAATGCTTGTGTTGTAAATTTAGTATTTCCATTTAATGTTTGTAAAACTTATGAACTTTCATATTCATGAATTTCCAAAGGATATATATTGAGGCGATATGTCAAGACGGGATTCTCCAAACATTCCTCGCAAACGCTTTAGGCTATCCCAAGAAGGAAGAAGAGGAACCCCTTCTTCGACTGAGACTCTGAGTGACCAACGACAATATCGTCAGAGGAGATTATCAAACGAGTCTGTGAATAGATAAAATCAAGAATGTACTCAAGAAAGTGTTATGTATGCAACCTTCTTGGATAGGTTGTACATTGATACTCCTACACCTGAGAATGTAGGGAATACATCAGGAAAAGAAAATATTTTTGGTAATTTTCTTTGATTTTTTATTTTATTTTTGTTGTTTTTTTGTGTGTTTATATTTATGTCAAGTTAAATGTTGTAATTAAATTCAAATGTGTGTGTAGACAATGAGTTTAGTGCGAGGGAAGATAATGAAAGAGAGAGTGGGTGTCATGAAGATTCTAATGTTGGTGAAGAGGGTGGAGGTGGATTTAGGAGGCGACATTATCAAGAAATAGAATATTACACGCCTACATCCACATATCCTTAAGATGTTAGTGATGAGTTTCCCTAGGAAGGGATTAATGAAACAATGACCCTTGGGCGATGCTCGGGTGTTAAAAGCAGGTTGGAAAATGATTTGAAGATTTTGGATCTCCCTCGGGAGAGTAAACAAAGCTTGTAGATTGTTTTGCATTCATTGCAAAACTTTATGGATGCATATCAAAAGATGGGGCCAACCACTGACGTTTTTATCGATTTGATGAGGCAGTGAAAGTCAGAGGTGATGAGCCCTAATAAATGTGACGTAATAAAAAATAAAGTTTCAAAAGAAAACACAATTTCGATGTTCAATTTCAAAGATGGGCCGAAGTGAAAGATGTTGAAGGTGAAATATTTTAAGCACCCCAACATAGCAGGACATATGTATAACAGATTTTTGGCAGCATATGAGAAATTGTCATTGCCTATATAAGCTTATCGTTGCCTTAAATGGTACATTATTTATGCTATTTTGAACACTTTGATCAATTATTTTGAAATAAATAGAACCCCTATATAAACTTATTTATGTTTAGATCATGATGAAGACCTAATTTTGAACTTGAAAATTTGATTATTTGAGAACAGACTCTATCGCACATCAGAAAAGGGGAAGTTTCTAAATTTTCTTCGATTGCATTCCTTGTCTTCTTGTCCAAGAATGGTGTAGTATGGACATTTGTGTTTTCTGGATACAACAAAGTGAATTCCTTCTTTCCAGGGTGTTGTCAAACTCTTAACTAAATTGGTTACTAATGACGAAAAACAACATTCAAGTAGATTTACAAATAAACTATGTACGTGCATGATCTCACTTATGTTTACATTATGACGAAGGCATATTTCAAAGAGAATTTGATTATATGTAATATGAATACATCCCAAAGATGAAAAATTTAAATGTTTTTTGAATAATGACATAATATATGTGCATATGTGTGTTTTCTTCATGTACATGAAAGATTGTATGAGAACATATATTCCACTGTAGAAAAAGGAGATAAGAGGAGATAGGTATTTTCTGGAACTCACATATACTATATGTGAGCTATCTCACATATAATGCTCACATATAATTTCAAAGAGCATTTGATTATATGTAATATGAATACATCCGAAAGATGAAAGATTTAAATGGTTTTTGAATGATAACTTAATATATGTGCAGATTTGTGTTTTTTTATGTACATGAAAGATTATATGAAAACATCTATTCCACTGCAGAAGAGGAGAGAAGTATTTTACTGCTGAGGAGATTAGTATTTTACTGCTAAGTAAATAAAATCACCTGGGATGAGAATTTCACCTGAAGGATTTGGGACTTTATCCACAAGGAGATAATGATTTTATTGGAAGAATGACTTAATATGGAGATTTGTGAACTTTCTACATACACAGTTCAATATTTATTTTCAAATTATTATCTAACTCTGAACACAAAAATTTCTTACGAAGAACACAATTTTAGTCTTTAAATTTTTTTAAGATTTTAGATAAGATTTTACAAATTGTTTGAATCATATATGTTTAATGTGGAGAGTAACTATTTTGGAAGTTTTGGAACTTTGTTATGGAAATTTGGTTTAAAAAACGTGTCAAAAAAGTGTAATAAAAATAGAGGGAAAATCTTAAATCTGTTTAACTCTGGTTGGGTGTGTTATTATTTATTATTGTTTATTTAATATTTAGTTAAAGTATATATGTTAATTTATGTGTTATTTGTTTTTTTTATTACTGTTTTTTATTGTTACAGATGTTTAAATTATATTTGGTGGAAAATATGTTTACATTATATTTGGTGGAAAGGAGTATGTTGGAGGATGAGACTTAACTCTTTTGGTATGTATGTCAATTTTTATTTAATCACAACTTGTTTTATTTATCTAAAATGGTACATGTGTACATTTTATTTTAAATTTGTACATATATTTTATTGTAAATTTTTAATTTTTGAATTATGTTTTCTTTTGCATGTTTGAATTTTAAATTTTAAATTTTTGAATTCAGAGTTATTTTGCAGGTATGAAGTGATCTATATTAAAGTGATGGCTTAGAGTCCAGAATTTTGGAGTTAAATTTCTTAGTTTTTGTTATCATCCTAAAATGGATGTGGAACCTATGTATTTGTTGGTATAACTATTCAAACTTTGATTTTATATATATATGGAACTCAAAATATCAATTTATTGTCTCATAATCAATTTCTCTTATATTGTTTATATGATGGTGTACTATATTGTTTATTGTTTCATCTTTGATTTCTCTTATATTGTTTATTCATTAATAAATAGTCAATAGCTTATAATTTGAATTTTTATGTTTTATGGTGAAATGATAATTAATGTTTTATGGTGAAAGGATAATTTATTTTTTAATGGCAGCTTCTTAATGCCAAGGCAAATGGGAAAATCCAAGAGAAGAGTTGTGTGGTATAGCTCACGAGGGAGAGGACAACAAAACACTCCAGACTTGCCTCTGCCTACAACTCATGCTTCTCATTCCTCCACTCTGGATATCCCTCCTCTATCCTCCCCATGGGCTTGCAGAGTGGAGTGGTTTGACAACATGGATAATTCACTAGGCTTCGCATCTAAGCTCACCTCGGAAGTTCCATCCATACACCGGCCTCCTTCCCACTTTTCTTCTCCGTCCTCTCTCCCTAGCTCGAATGCCCCCCACTTATTTTTCCTCCCCCCACACTTCAACTTCTCTTCCACCCCTTATTTCTCCTCGTCCATGACCTTCATGCACTCAGTGCGATAAGTTTACGAAGCTGCATAATTCTTTGGAAAACATTTAGAAATCAGTCCACGAAGTCAAGCCTGACATGAAGGAGTTGTTGATTAGAGATTAACTTCATGAGAATCGTGAGGAGCGCTTGGAGACTCTCATCTTCACTCTCCTTCACACCACTCCAAACACCGAGACTTCATCCCCGGACATTGCGCATGATCCTCAGACAAAACAAAAGAAAATACCAAGCTCCAGATGATTACTTTTGATCCTTGGTTTTTTTATGTCTTTAGACGGATTACTTCTCTTGGCTCTAGCCCTGCGAGGAACCTTAGTTTCTTTTTATGAAATTGTGAACTGTTTGGACAAGTGGCAGCATTGGTTTCTCATCTGGGTGATGCAGCCACTGTCTCATTGATTACCCTAGGATAGATGTAATTTTTTGATACCAGAAGGCTTTAATAAGGAGTTATTAATAGAAAGATCCTACTTTATTTACAAAAAAAGAAGAAGGTTAATTTATGTTTTACGATACTGTGCTGAAATTAAAAATGTTTTGTTTCATTTTATTTATAAACATTATTGTATAAACATCATTGTACTATGTGAAGTAGAGTTGATTCTGTGTAGAGCTGATTGTGTAGTGATGAGAGATCTAAGTAGTTATCAAATTATAGTTTCTAACTTATAATTTAAATTTTGTTTGATTTGGAAATATGGTTGAAAATAGTCAAAACAAGTCATCAAATTTTATAGTTTCTTATGAAATTTCACAATGAAATGGCAGTCCAACACTAAAATGGTTATGATAGTCTTTGGTTTCTTTTCGAGCTTTCAATATATTTATTCAAGAAAATGTGAAATAAAAATTATAGTTTCTAACTTATAATTTAAATTTTGTTTGATTTGGAAATATGGTTGAAAATAATCAAAACAAGTAATCAAATTTTATAGTTTTTTATGAAATTTCACAATGAAATGACAGTCTAACACTAAACTAGTTATGTTAGTCTTTGGTTTGTTTTCGAGATTTCAATATATTTATTCAATAAAATGTGAAATAAAAATGTGTACTTTGTAATAAAAATTGAAATAAAAACATGATTTAAAATGTAAAATTACAATATACTTTAATATAAGTAGGCAATTTATGAATGTGAGGTTATGTTGATTTGAAGAAGCTAGGGTTTTAAGAAACTACAAGCTAGGATTTGGCAATCGTGGCCATAGCAGAGGACAACATGAGTACCAAGGGGGGGAGTAATGGAGCCCCCTCATACAAACAGGTAGTGGTGGACAGGGGGAAAGGGCCAAGAGGTGTAGGTTTCAAGGCACCAATGACAAGCACCTCGGGATCAAACCCAGAAAAAAGTCAGGAAAGGAACCAGGGAAAAAGTGAGTACATGGGGGAAGAAGCCATAGAGACTCAAAGTTCTATGCAAGACACAGCAAAGCCCAATGTGGTAGAAGGGTGCAACCTGTGTAAACCTAAAACAACAAAGATACCCAAGGTAATCCTAGAGGATCCACAAACACAACTCTACAGGGACCAGATGAAGACGCATGCGCTAATCTGCAAGTTTATGGGTTTGTGGCCCATAGAAAGAACGTTGCGCAACTGGATTAAATATCATTGGAAGCCAAGTGGGGAAGTGGAACTCCATATGGGTTCAAAAGGTTTCTTCACAACAATATTCATGAAATTGGAAGACAGGGATAGGGTCTTTGAGGGGGGACCATACTTCCACACCTCAGCAGGACTATACATGCAACCTTGGAAGGAAAAATTCTCCCCATAAAAAGAGAATTTCAAGAATGTACCAGACTGGTTGAGATTTTACTCCTTACCATTAGATTACTGGCTACCCTCTACCTTCGAAGCAATAGGGAACAAACTGGGAAAATATGTGAAGACTTCAGAAGCCACCCTAAAAGGGAGATATACATCCTACGCAAGAATCTGCATAGAGATGGATGTGTTGGGAGCACTCCTAGAAGCCATAAGTCTGGAATTCAAGGATGAGGAATGGATCCAAAACATAGACTATGAGAAGATCCCCTTCAGATGCAGAAGATGTCATGAACATGGACACCTAATTAGAGAATGTCCTCTCAATAAAAAATAGGAAGTGAAAAGCACCAAACCACAACAGGATGAGGATGGGTTTATAAAGCCGAACCATAGAAACAGAGCTAACAAGAAACAAAGTAAAACCCCAACAGGGAGCAACACGGAGGCCCAGAATAAAACAAAAGGATGAGACAAAACCAACAAAGGGGCAAAAGGTGGAAAGGAATCGTCTCAAGAAGCTAGAGAAAAAGAAAAAAATGAGACCACAGAAAGCCCAAGTAATAAGAAGGAACAAGGGAGTGGCGCAACTCCTATGGATGGAGAAACAAGAGATGACAACACCCCCATACAAGAAGAAGAGGGAGATGTAGACATGACCCCAAGCGAAGTAGGTACAAAAGACCCTGATCTCAGAGACCTTGTGGAAAGGGAAGGGATAGATCTCCCAAACATACTGGAGCAATGAAAAAGGCAGGGAGTAGACAACGTACCAATGGAGCAACTAGACCGAATCCAATACCCGTTCCTCCTAAGGGAGGAAGCCAAATCAAAACTGGCAAGGGACAACCATAGCTCTCACCCAAGAAAACAAGGAGGAAAAAAGGAAGGAAATAAAATAGCGTAGCCCTATAGGAGCTTCGAGCGCTGCTGATAAACTCAGGTAAGATCAAGAAACTTTTCCCCAAATCCCCCCCACATGTTTAAATGAAGGTTATAACATTGAATATAAGAGGCCTAAACAACCCGCAAAAGAAGAGAATCCTCAAAAGAAGACTTAGGAAGGAACAACCAGATCTTTGTTTCATCCAAGAGACAAAATGAACTGTAGAACCCACAAGTGTTGAGCCTAATAGCAGCCAAAGCCACCAGGTACACACTCATGGTTAGCATGCAAATCATTGGTAACATGGAGGTGATTCTATGCACCAATGTGTATGGACCCCAGGTGTCAGAGGAAAAGAGAAAGATGATGTGAGACCTAGAAGACCTTAAAACCTGATCCAACAACCTCCAATGGATCTTGGTAGGGGACTTCAATATCATCATGTCACTTGCAGAAAAAAAAAGGAGGTACAAGAATATTAGACAAGGATGTGGAATATTTTTCAATGTTCATAGACACAACAGAGATGGTGGACATCAAAACTAATAATGGACAATTAACTTGGAACAATAAACGAATGAACCAATATCAGGTAGCGACAAGACTAGACAAATTCTTAGTATCAGAGTTTATTATTATGCAGGGGATAACCTTAGAATGCATCATCCTTCCCTGGGGAGGGTCTGATCATTGGCCAGTCCAACTGGAAGCAAGCTTCCAAACCACACCGAAGAATAGACCCTTTAGATTTGAGAAATTTTGGATCGAACACCCCACTTTCAAGGAAAAAATCAAACAGTGGTGGTGGGAGGAACAACCAGAGCAAGGGACAAGGATTTTCAAACTCTATAAGAAACTAAAATACATCAAATATAAGATCAAGGAGTGGAACAAGAAAATATTTGGAAATATAAACAAAGGGAAAAAAAACATTGAAGACAAAATGAGAAAACTCTAGGAAATCTGCATAGCTGAGGGCTATACAGAGGATCGAAAAAAGGAAGAGATCCAGATGACCTAGGAATGGGAAGCTAGATGCCAGCATGAAGAAACTCTTTGGCAACAAAAGTCTTGAATCAGATGGCTAACGGAAGGAGAGAGGAACACCAAATTTTTTCATAGAACAACCATGGCCAAAAGAGCCCACAACAAAATCCTGAAAAATTAAGGATCAGGATGGGATCGAGAGAGAATCTCACAAGGAGATCAAAACTACTCTGTTAAATCACTTCTATGAGATAGCCCAGGAACCCAACAAAGATAGAACAGAGTACATCCAAAAGATAACCCAGCACATCCCCCGTCTAGTTACCGAGGAACATAATAACAACCTAAATAAACCCATTGTTGAGGAGGAAATTGACCAAGTTATCTAGGAAATGCCCAATGGGAAAGCCCTAGGTCCAGATGGATTCACAGTGGAGTTTTTCAAATCTTGTTCGTAAGTGGTCAAACATGACGTTTATAGGGTGGTGGAGGACTCTAGACGGTCAGCCTCCATTCTAAAAGTGCTAAATTCTACAATAATTACTCTAATTCCCAAAGAAAATGAAGTCAGGACCCCCAACCGATACCTATAGATTTATGCAATGTAGTTTATAAGATAATCTCCAAAGTCATAGCCAATATGTTGAAACCACTCCTACCCACACTGATCTCTCAAGAACAGGCGAGCTTCGTGGAAGGAAGACAAATAATGAACAACATCATCCATGCTCACGAGCTAATCCACACCCTAAAAACTCAGAGGAGAGGGGGAATGATAATACAACTGGACCTAGAAAAAGGTTATGACAAAATTAGCTGGCACTATATGGTCAATACTCTGGAAGCCTTTGGTTTCATCTAGCACTGGATCAGCTAGATAGTCAGCCTAGTGTCCACGACAAGTTACTCACTCCTAATAAATGGAGCCCTAGCCAAACCTTTCTGGCCCACAAGAGGCATCAGACAAGGAGAATTGTTGTCCCCTTTCCTATTCATTCTGATGATGGAAGGTCTCAGTCGAAGTATAAAAAGTGCAACAACTATTGGAGAAATAACATGCATCAAACCTTTTGAAAATTTCCCTACTTCCACCCATCAATAGTTCGTGGATGACACCTTACTCCATGGCATACCCACGGTCAAGGAAGAAAAAGCCTACAAAAGAATCCTAGAAGAGTTTGGGGAAGCCTCGGGAGAAGATATCAACCACTCCAAATCTATGATCTTTTTCTTCAACACCAACCCTACAATCCAAAGAAATTTGGCCAATATTTTAGGATTTGAACGCAAATCACTCCCAACCAAGTACTTGGGCATCCACCTGACAGATAGAGCATACAAACTGTTAACTTGGGAGGGGGTGATCAGCAAGTTACAGAAGAGGGTGAAAAGTTGGATGTACAGATCCCTCAACCTAGCGGGAAGACTCATTTTGACCAAGTCGTCTCTGCAAGCAATTCCAACCTTTATGATGTCCGTTTTTCCAACCCCCAATGGGATACTAAAAAAAATAAGAACCATCCAAAGGGATTTTCTGTGGCGCCCCAATGGGATACTAAAAAAAATAAGAAACATCCAAAGATTTTCCTCGGGTGGCTTAGGAGGAGGAGAAAAAAAAAAAAAAAAAAAATGGGCCTTGGTGGTATGGGAGAAGGTCTATAAACCAAAAATCAAAGGAGGCCTGGGGCTACAAGACCTACAAGTAACCAACAACGCCTACAGGGTGAAACTATGGTGGCAACGGGTCAAAGAAACTACTGCACCATGGGTAAACCTCTGGAAGGACAATTATGCCCCGGACATAAATGACCAGGACATAATTCTCTTTAGGGGAAACAAGGAGGGATCAACCATCTAGAACCTAGCGTGGCACAACAAAGCCTGGATCTAGACACACAACTTTTGGGAAGTAAGGAATGGCAGAACAACCAGATTCTGGGAGGATGCCTAGCAATAGGAACATAGAATGGAAAATCAGGACAAGGAGGAACTCCAACAGAAGATGACCTCACAAGGTAAAACCAGAGTCTACCACTACTGGAAAAAAGAAATAGATCGCAACAGATGGAGAATCTGGGACACTCTCAGTCCGCAAAATAGAGACTGGACCACAACAAGCATAAAAGAGGTGGAGGAGGAACTAGGGAGAAGGAGAATTGCAGTCTCAGAAGAAGAGGACCAACTGAGATGGGGACAAAAATATGATGGGGAATTCAACTTGAAAGAAGTCCAACACTGCATCGAGGACTGGGACAAGGAACACCCAACGCAACAATGGGATAATCTTTGGAACAACCCCCAATGGCCAAAAATCAAAACTTTCAAATGGTTAATACTCCACAACCGAATTATAACTTAAGAAAAACTAAGGAAAAGGGGATTCATAGGCCCATCAAGATGCTACCTATGTCAAGCTAAGGAAGAAACAATGAATCATCTCCTCGATGAATGCATCTACACAACAGAGATCTAGGACTGGGTGACAGGTATCTTCCGATAGTCTAATAGGATTTGAGGTAACATCTACGCAACTATCAATATCTGGAAAGAGAATTACAGTGAAAATGAAGAGGTGAACCTTTGTTGGACCCTCATTTCGGGGATGATCATATGGGAAATATGGAAAGAAAGGAACCGACGCATATTCAGAAATGAAAGTTGGCCGGAAGGGAAACTCAAGGAAACAATAATCTCCTTGATAAGAGAAACGGTGCAGAGCCGCAACTGTCAAACAGGAAGAGAGCAACTCACAGACCAAGACTCCCATATTCTAGAAGATTTTCACTTGAAATATGGGCGTAACCGCAATCAAGTAAGGTGGTTACTGCAACTCCCAGTAGGTGAGCACAAATGGAAGCACCCCCCCCCCCCAGCAGGATCCCTCAAGCTAAATTTTGACGGGGTGTCAAAAGGTAACCCATGAATGATAGGAATGGGAGGGGTAATCAGGGACAGTGATGGAAATATAATCCAACTGTATGTCGGGAGTTTGGGAAACTCAACCAACAACGCTGCGAAATTTGGAGCCCTGGAGACTGGCCTCGATATTCTAATCTGCAAAAGGATGAAAAACACCATAGTGGAAGTTGATTCCACATTGGTTATAAACATATTTAAGAGACTCCAAAATGGCACCAGAGTGGGCAAAATTCAAAGGCACTGGCGCTTGGCACACTCCCTGCAAAAAATCCAGGAGCATTTGTAGGTGGGGAATGCAGTGGAGTTGCGCTAGGTACACAGGTCAGCAAATGGACTGGCAGACAAAATCGCTAATGAGGGGGTCAACAAGGAAGGATCACAACTTGACACTAGCTGGACTAACATCCTGAATGGTCAATTTAGAATAGATTACATCCAACTAGCGACAAAATACCACGACGATAACCAAAGTATGGACGACCACACCGAGGAAGGAGGCACAAGGATAACTGACTGGCACAAAGGAACCAGGCAGAATCTGATTACCCATCACTCAACCATGAGTTACAATGCAAACTCAAACCACACGGCAGGGTATGACACCAAGGTCTTGTCAATAGGAATAAGTACAGGGGTCATTCGTGGGAAAGCAGAGAAGGTAATCAGCGGGTAGCAAAGGATGAAGGGAAAATGGTGTTACCATGGTTAAGTATGGATACACCTCACCCAAGTACAGATATGGGGAGTGGCACAGTTGGTTGTACAATGTGTAGAGACAAGGGTTTTTGCAGGGGTTATGGCCGAGTCATCACGAGAACACATACCGAGACAGAGAAAAAGGACCAAAAGGTACACATCTATGGGTAGAACATGATTTCCAGGATGAGCCCACAGATGGGAAAATCCCATAAGAGAAGAAGCACCAGGAATAGCTACAGACAGGAGAAGAGAAATTGCAGGGGCTATCATAAAAACAAGGGAGGTGCAAATAGGAATAGGAGGAGAATCCAAGGCAAAAACTACCACAAACCAGTCGAGATGGTACGAATGAAGAAAACCCACAGTAAGAGAAGCTCCCAGGGGAAAGAACCTTTGATAAGCCCCCAGAGGATTACAACGATGGAGCAAGCGGCCAGAGAAGCCAAGGGTAATTTTCATATGCAGGTAGAACCAAAGGGAAAATCTATCATCACCAGGTGGGAGAAAGAAATCAATACTAAACGTAAGGGTAAAGCTTGGAAGGAAGTGATTCAGGAAGCATACTGAATAAAGGACCTAGGGGCCACACAGCCCAGAGTAACCCTCTACCATAAAATGGTAGAGGAGGCTTGGTGAACAAAGATGTTAATAGGCAAGATGAGCTATGAATGGAAAGATGTCAACTGGAAGGATAACAGGGACCACAAAAAACTGCTAACAGAGATCCTGAGTCGCCTCAACAACCTGGAGGCCAGTACAAAATGGATAGATGAGGACTAGAGGGAATAGAAGGAGAAAATGGAATGAATGGCAGGCCAATTCCACCTATACTTGCGCTACGTCCACCACATGGACATCACGCTAGCGGATCGGAGTGGAACCCCAAATTTTATCAGAAAGACACATGCGGTGGTCCAGAGGGATGAGAACAAGGAAAGAAAGGATGAAGCCAAAAAATAGCTCATCATCCTGGACTAGTGTCGGCTAAGCCATTGGTCAAGAAGTGTTTCTCAGTGTAGGTGCAACCTCCTTTTTATATGATTATGTCCGTTTATATATATGCTTTTGTTTAGATTTTCAAAATTGAATATAGTAGGATTGGGCTGGTTTCCCAAGGTGGCGGCCCAGTGCTACCCCTCTGCTATCTTAGCAAGCGCAACTCTGGAGTCCTTGATCTGGTTTCCTTTTTGGAAGATCAAGGGATCCCTCCTCTTTTTGTATCATAATCTCTTGTAATACAAGAACTCACACTCACTTATAAAAATATATATATAAGTAAGCGATTTTCATTAAAATTTATATCGATATAAATTTTTATGTATCGAAAATGGTTGATCTGGAAATTATCAATCCTTTGCACATTGGAAGTATTAGAACCTATTTTAATATGTAAAATTAAAATATACTTTAATATAAGTAAGCGATTTTCATTAAAATTTATATTGATATAAATTGTTTTTGTATTGAAAAGGGTAGAAAATAGTTGATGAAAATTATCAATCCTGTGCACATTGGAAGTATTCACTAATGCTATTAATATGACACCTACTATTAATTCAATTAAAATTATGAAAATCTAAATGCAACAAATCAAGCCTTAGTAGATGACCTCTTATTTTTTATTTTTTGTTATCAGACCACAAAAAACTCAATGAAAACTATGTTTAATGTGTATAATATAAGTAACTTGTTACCTGTTCATCATACACATTTTTATTTCAATTTGCTTCATTATATTGAAATCTAAATGCATAAATTTAACAATTTAATATAATATCAACACTTTTGGAATCAAAATTCACAATTTCATAATTAAAATTGATACTTTTTAAGATGAACTTATATTTTTTTAATTAGGATGATAATCATACATGTATTACCTTGAATTATTTAATTAGGATGTTAATTGAATACACTTTAAGATGTCTTTAAAGTTTTTCTAAGCCATCAATAGTCCCTTATAATGACATGGAAATGGGTCCTAGTTTTGATATGAAGTTATCCTCTTCATATGAAAAATCATTGAACAATCAAATTGCAAATAATGAACGCAAATCCTATATGTAGTAAATTGGTTACATGCATTAACGAATTTGTGTATACGATTTGGATAATTTGTAGGATTAAAGTATAATCATCCAAAGTATAGGTCAATTTAGGTTCCCTAGATACAATCTATAGGTTCTTCCCCGGAATTGTAAATAAGGCTTCTAGTAAACTTTATAATTCATAAAAAATACAACTTTTCTTAATTGAGTGGACGATGAAAGTAAACTAAATTGGAAATGATTCTAGAATCCTAGATATTCATAAATACATGTACTTTCAATGCAAAATATAAAATTTTGGAATGTACATGTCACTTGTTTAAAGAAATCGTAATGGTATTCCATCTTCAATTATTCATTCATGATCGACTTTGGACATTTTCCATTTTCTAAATCTTGTTTTTTTTCTTGATGGAACTTCTATTAACTTTATGTGCGTTGCACATACCAAATGACTATATTGAAAACTTATGACAAGTGACTGGTAGTCTTGAAAGTGAACATGAGTATTAGTTTGATGGGTTTCTTGAAAAAAATATCATTTCAATAAGATGGATAATCTTTCATATATAAAACCATTATCATCAAAATCTTCTAATAACCTCATCTTTTGTTATATGCATCGCATCAAATAATATTGCATGTTTTCAGTGTTGTCTACAGGTGAAACCATGACAAAGACATCTCCTGTAAATAATTTGATATATTGGACAACAAATATTTCGTGTTAGATTATCACACAAGTACATCTACAAGTTATTTGAAAAAATTTAAACATAAAAATTACCTTCTCTAACAAGATCAAAAACTCTATTGCCATCAACTGACACTATAGTTTCATTTGATTCCATCGATTCTAAGCTTGCAAGTGGCATTTTCCCTTTTATATTAAGTTCGATATGTCTCCAAGATTTAACATATTCTGCATTTTTCGTTTTTGCAACTCTCTATGGATTATGTGTCCTCTATGAAAACTGAACAAAAACAAGACTCATTTCTTCTATCAAATGCAAACACATTTTGATAATGTTTTGCTTTAACCGGATGCATTTTTTGTGTCCCATGTATTGTACCAGCTTCATATGGGTTTGATCTATTTACATCTTGGATTCCAACATACCAAAAAATCCTGCACAAGACAAGAACTTGTTAACTTGAAATCTCTCAAGAAAATGATTGAAGATTGAATATAAATTTGAACATCCGAATAAAAATATCTTGTGTACATGTGTAACATGTATATATAGACACACCTGCGCACATCCCTTGACGGAATATTTTCATGGCTTAGCGCCATTTTGCACCATTCAACAACTTGATTAGTGGATTCAAATCGATCAACATGAGGGTTCGTCTGATATCTTCGAAGTGCTCATTTTACACATGCCCCTGCACCGTCGTGCTCTCATTTTCCATGACCAGTCTAAAAGAAAATCCAACAATGTGTAATGTTTGTTTTTTCATGAAGATAACACAACCAATAGAATGATCGTGAAGATTTGAACTGGCCTGCACACCCATCTGACCATATCCAATGTCGATCGAATCCGATTTCACGTTCTTTCAATGAATCATAAATTTTATCAAAACAATGTTGTACATAATGTGTGTTGTGTGCTCGATCATCACTTATATAAAAGTGATATTCTTTAATAACATGTCAATTTTCGTTGGTTCTTTCTATGTTATCAAGATTCCATTGAGCATGTCTATATAGAATGTGGACAAATATAGTGACTTGATCAGAATGATAATATTCACTCTGTATTTCTTTTCGTGCAACAAATGTGTAGTTCTCTGCAAAATCAACTACAAAAAAAATTGTCCCTAGTGGAAACACTTCACAGGATTTTTTGAATTGTAGGTCTTTCCATCAAGCTCTATGTGAATGCTTGGTGTATTTATAAATTTCTTCCGCAAACTTCTTCAAAAAATATATCACATAGATTTTATCTACTTTCAAATCAATCCTTTTGGAAATAACATTTGAAGAATGTGGAGCTGTGTTGTTGATATATCCATATCTCTTCCAATTGACTGTTATATTAAAAAATGATTGATCATTCATATCAATAGGATACTTTGAGTGAAACAAACTTAGATTTCCACAACGACCACATTTCTTTCCACCAACACATTTTTTTGGTAAAATAATTCATCACCTTCTCTTTCACATAGAATTTCAGATATAAAAGCATGGAATGTGGAAGGAGGAAGTGAAGTTGGCCATAAAGTCTTACCAAAATCAATAAAAGTGTCGTAATATAACTCAAATTCCACATGATAATGATAACAACAAGTGTCACGAATAGTGATGGGTCTAACAAACCATGTTTTTTGTTGCACAAATGTATTGATGAAAATTTTAACTTCTTTGTGCTCTTATTTGAACTTATTGAACAATTCTATTTGTGTCATTGGCAATATATGTTTTGGATGTTATTCATATTTTTTTCATGTTATTCTTCATCACAACACATCTCTTGTATGTGGTGAAACACGAGATTCTGTCAACCAACAATTACGGGCCAATTCTTTAACATTTTCTGCAAGTCTATCTTTGTAGGGTTGTCTATAAATCATTGTCCAACAATCCAGTTCATCATTTGCATCTATTTGCAATCACAATTTTCTATGTTTGTACAATGTTTTTCTTGACATTCCCATCGTTTTTGCCATGTGTCGTGTCAAACGATCTTTTATATTGCTAGATGAAACAACTATTGTTTGTATCACTCTATGTGCAACACTGACATCTTTTTTTCGATATTTTCAAAAGCTTTTAATACACTAGTTATATTTTCAAAGACATTCTATTTCACCTTTGTATCTTTTTTCAACTTTTGAATACCCAATAGTGATGTAGCTTCGTTTAATTTTCTTGACTTTACTAGACAGAGTAAAAGTTGAGCTTGTATTGTTACTGATTCATCTTTGAAAAAAGTATTATAAATATTCATAGTTCGATATCTTATATAATGCTTAGCTTATTTCTTCACAAATTTGTCAGTATCAACATTTTCTAATATTCCATCATCAATGTTGATAGATTCTCCTGCATTTTTCAATTTAAAGTTTATATTAAAAAACAAAACTCGAACATAAATTCAATAAACTATATACAAGTGTTCATCTTGTATTATCTAAATTTATGTACTTATGTTAAGCCCTAAATAGTGGCTCATTACCCCTTAATTGGGGAATATTATATTAGTAATGTTATTTTATTTATGTCGTCTTTAGTCCATTAGTGGTAATTATACCTCCTAGTCTCCTATATATACCAAGGAGACATTTTCATTTTGAATCATCTTATAATTGTACATTTATGTGGGCATAAGGAGGTTTCCCCCTCGAAGAGGATTATTATTTGAATTTCTCTCTTTTTCAAGATGTTGAGTACTTATTCTGAGGTTTTTCTATGCTATATTGATATTTGGTTCTTAACATATGGTATCAGAGCTCAAGATCTTGGGGTTTCGTTGCTACATATGAGACACCTTGGAATTTTCGATATAACTTTTTTTCTACAACATTTCAGAAGGAATGTCTTGGAGGATATTTATTAGACGAATCAAGGTACATTGGTTTAAAATTTTAGCTCCTGAGGCCTTATAATTTCGGATATATAGCCTATGCAAGATAGGGTCTTGGAATCATCTTGAACTAACTCATTGCAGAATTTTCGCTATAAAACGTTTTCTGTAATGTTGCAGACCCTGAACTCCAGAGGATTTTCACAAAAATTAGTAAGGTATCTGTGGTAAAACGTTAAGCTTCTGGGTCATCTTAAATTTGTAGATACACCGTGTGGAAGATAGGGTATCTGACTAGTCCTATTGACTAGTCTCAAGAAGGTGTTCCAGGTAAAACAATCATAACTTCTTCATAGAGTATCCAAATTGAGTGAGACTGGTTTCATTGGATAGTGGACAGTCTGTAGTATTTCTGGTATGAGTTTCAGAAGTTATATCAATTATTTTGTGCAGGGAACGCTATACAACTGATATCTCCTGGAAAGGCCAAAAATCAGCAAGTTGTGGGGAAGTTACCATAAATTCCACTTGGCACATCCAATTTTGATCAGACCTATGGCATTGCAGAGAAGAAATATCAGAGAACTACAAAAAAGAAATTTTCATACCCAGAAGGGCCGAAACTTTGGAGATACAGCAGAAGAAAGATTGTTTAGCATAACCACCTCAAAATCAAGGTTCAAAAGTGATACTTGGACAACATGCCACCCAAAAAGGGAACTTCTACACAAAATAAGCCTCCAGAAAATCCTAATTGGACTCTTGATGAAGGTGAAGAAATGCGTAGGGACATAAATGATTTACAAAAGAAGACATTAACAAAAGATGAACTACAAGAGATGGAAGCAAAGTTGGAGGCAATAAATAATAAGATGGATGGTTTAAAAGAGGAGATCATGGAAGGATTGAAAAATTTCATAATAGAGAGGACCCCAGAAAGTGAAAATGTATCCCAGGAAATTCATGATGAGGATACAAGGAAGGTGAATCAAGAATGGAGAAACTCTAACTTTGGGTTGAAGACCAACCACGTTCCTAAGATCGATATGAGGAAGTTTGATGGCAAGGGCCCTATCACATGGATAATTCAGATGGAGCAATTCTTTGATCTACATAATGTTCCACATACACAAAAGGTATGAATTGCTTCTTTTATATTTAGAACCCAATCAATTTTTATGGTATAGATGGCTTTGTTCTCGTAAATCACTCATCACTTGGAAAATTTTCACAGAAGAAATGATAGCACACTATGAGGATACAAGGATCAATACCTTATTTAGCCAATTGATAAATCTCAAGCAAAAGGGTTCAGTTACAGAGCACATTGAGAACTTCCTAAGATTGAATATAAAGGTAACAGATATTCCAGATGAGCACTTAGTTGATGTATTCATAGGAACTTTAAGAGATAACATTCAACATGAGGTTCACCTTTGGGAACCCAAATCATTGGAGAATGCATTTAGGGTGGCAAAAAAATGTTGAAAGTAAAAATATGGCTATGGCTGCTAGAAGTACCAATCCTAACATCTATAGAGATAATAATGTTCATTCTTCTAAAACACCTCAACCTACAAGGTTGACACCTCAACAATTGGAGGAAAGAAAAGCAAAAGGTTTATGCTTTAATTGTGACAGCAAGTGTAGTAAGGGACATAAGTGTGGTGAGAAGAAATTATTCTACATAGATTGTGAAGAGGAAGAAGAAAAAGAACATGAACAAGAACCATCTCAAGATGAAAATGTAGAATCAATTTCATCTTAAGAGATGACTCCCACGATATCATGTAATGCATTGGTTGGAATTAACACTCCTCAAACCCTCAAGATCGAAGGATATATCAAAAATAAAAATGTAATAGTCCTAATTGATTCTGGCAGTACTCATAATTTCATTCACTATAAATTATCCAAAGATCTCAATTGCTTTGTATATCCAGGACCAGAGTTTCAAGTAATGATTGCAGATGGAGGATCTATCAATTGCTCAGGAAAATGCAATAAGATCAATCTTACTATGGGGGGATATGTAATGAATAGTCCAATGATTTCTATACCCATGGGTGGTGCTGATGTTGTACTAGGAATCCAATGGTTACAATCATTAGGAAAAGTGGCCTTTAATTTTCAATAACTTTTCATGAAATTTTCATTGGAAGGAAAAGAAATTGAGCTAAGAGGTATCACAGGGAAACCCGGTAAGGTGATAAGCTCTAATGGTATAAAAAAATTATTGAAAAAGGGGCATCAATGTGTTATTGCACAACTATGATCACTAGATGTTCAAACATCTAAGCCATCTATTCCTCTAGATCTCCAAGGGATCATTGATAAGCATTCCAAAGTATTTGAAGATATTCCCAAAGGT